>LPNX010771860.1:210044-249637 GCA_001517045.1 Pseudotsuga menziesii | reverse complement strand
TTTCAAAATAAACAATAATGAACCTTTAAAGATCAAGGATTAGCTTAATCATGATTCATGATAACTATTAAGCCAATTTTCAAATACTTGTAATTTGTAAATTCAGTAATCAAGATCTAAACATTTCATCTCATAAATAGAAGATTGCAAAACATTTTATCCCATAAACACTTGCAAAGTTGCACATGATCAAACTACAAACATAAATTGCATTATAAAACTACATATTGCAAAATGAAGTATAAGTAGTCTTCATGTTTCAAAATTTAAGGAAATCCATACTGTCAAATAGTTATCAGCCTTGAACTTGTTTCACAAAACTTAAAATATGATAAAACTTATATTCTTGTGGCCTACTAGTAATATCATAAAGCTCTAAATCATCAAGAGCACATGGGGCGCTAAAGGCACTGGAATTGTGATCCTCATAGTCATCGTTATATGGAACTCCATCATCATGAGGTTCATCTGCATCATCACTGTCACCATCAATGCCAAAATCTTCTTCTACACTAGGAATAGGCTCAAACCATGGGCGATAGGAGCTAGAAGAATCTTTGGCCAAACTGCTTAAGGCCAAACGTAAATTGCTGCGCACATAAACCAAGTCTAACAACCTTGAAGATAATAACCTGTTTCTTTTCTTGGTTTGGATGTGATTAAAGGCACTCCAGTTTCTTTCACAGGGAGAGGCACTTGATCCTTGACTCAAAACATGAATTGCAAAATGTTGCAATTTAGGTGTCTCTGCGCCATAAAACTCCTACCATCTTCCTAGAGGAATTTTGATCCTATCCTCTATGGAAGAAGTCTTTCCAAATATCCCCTCTTCCATCTTGTATGCTCGAAGTTGCTCTCTAAGCCTTCTAGCTTCTTCTCGATCTGGAACCAACCACTCAATAGCATCATAAAGGCTACTCATTACTTCAGCATCATTATGTCTTTGAATCCCAAACAACCTAGGATCCAAATAACAAGTTGTTGCATGCAAAGGACTATGCAACATCTTCCACCTTTTATCTATCAGCTCCCATATTTCCATGTAGTCATTTTCCACATTGTTGAAGGATTTTGCAATTGATTCCTTGCAACGATCCATGCCCTCATAAACAAAACCCAAAAAAGGAGTGTCGCTATCAACCATCCGAAGCATGTCAACAATTGGTTCACATACTTTTAAATCCTTCGTAGCACTTTCCCAAAAAGCATTCCTAAGATGATTTGTTCCAACTCCTTTCCTTTGGGTTCTTTTTAAAGGTGTGAGCTTTCCCACTCATTGCTGCAAATAACACCCCTCACACTTATCTTTTCCTCAACCACTCTTTTGACAGTAATATAATATGTTGCAAATCGAGTATCACAAGGCCGTAGCAGCTCTTTGGATGCTTGCCTCCTATACAAACTCAGTGTGAGGTGATGGTTACAAATGAAGTGGGAAATTTGTTTCCCCTTTCGAACTGCATCATTAATCCATGGAAACTTTGCTAAATCATGCAATAACAAGTCTAGGCAATGAGCAGTGCAAGGGGTCCAATAAATTGTTTTGCATTTATCCATTATCATTTTCCCTGCTCCCACACAATTTGAGGCACTGTCTGTGACCAGTGTTATCAGAACCGGCAAAACCGGCAGGTCTGACCGGTTTACAGGGTTGGCCGGTCCGGTCAGCAAATTTTTTTGAAAAAACCGGATTTTTTTCCAAACCGGGTTTGGAACCGGCCGGTCTGGACTAGGGACTCAGGAAACTCAATTTTTTTTTTAAAAACCAGAAAATAAAACTTTGTTGATGTACTTTGGAGCCTCTTTGTTAATGTACTTTGGTTCAGAACCTCGGAATGTATTGCACTAGGTGCTATTTTGGATATTTGCACCCATATTTGCTATATATATGAGAAACTTCGCATATTTTTTATTAATGGTCTGGATTCATATGTATGCACATGAATATATATATGTTTTTTACAAAATATGAATATTTTATGTATTTTTTAGTCAGCCGGTTTTTTACCCGGTTTTTTGCCGGTTCCAGTCCGGTTCACATTTTCGGCTTCGTCGGTTCAATGACCGGTCCGGTTCCGATAACATTGTCTGTGACAACTTGAACCACATTTTTTTCCCCAATTTCAAGAATGGCTTCATGTAAAATCTTGAAAATATATTATGATGTCTTCTTCTGTCCCAAAGCATCAATCACCTTCAAAAATAATACCCCTTTAGGGCTGTAAACCAACACATTAATCAATGGCCTATTATTCATATCCAACCAACCATCTGATAAAATTGTGCAGCCTGTTTCTTTCCAAGACTCCTTGATCTTTAACAACCTGTTTGTTACCCTTTGTTTTGACCTCTTGAGAAGTGTGGTCCTTATCGCCTTAGAACTAGGAGGTACCTATCCTTTTCCAAATTCTGCAATCTTAGCACATGCATTCACAAAATAAGGACTTCTAGCCACATTAAATGGGATACCTGATTCATAAAAAAGATCAACCAAAGCATCATCAATTTCCTACTTATGTACAGGTTTCCAAAGAGAGTTTAATGTCCTGCTCTCTCTCAATCTTGTGGACTGAACCTGGGATGAACTTCCATCTCCAACTGTGCTTGAAGAAAATGGCGACGAGGGGCTGTAATTCAGTCCCAACTCTACCTGGATGCGTCGTCTTTTATTCTCATTTGTCTGTTGGGTTTTCTTAATCATGTCATAGTCTTTTTGGAGTGTTCCCTTGAGTTCTTCAGACACCCCTGGACATCCCTCAACACCACCTCCTCTTCCAGCACTAATTGACAGTAAGTGATCCATCACTCTTGTCAAAGAGCCAACAAACTCAACATTGCATATTTTGCATTTTAGATGCCTCCCAACAGACCCATCGAGTTTGTCCACATATTTCCATCCTTCTGCGATTGATCTTCTAGGTGCCATGGCAAAGATTTCAGCAATATTACAATCATAAATTAAAAATCAAGTTCATTCTTTTAATTTATCATTCCATTCTGTGGGAAAATAAAAAATAAAAAATAAACAAACTATTGTCTACAAAATTACAATTTGCAGACAACAGTTTGCAAATTGCATTATTGTCTGCAATTTTTATTTTTATTTTTCGAGATGTCTACAATTTTTATTTTGTGGAAAAAATAATAATAAAAAACAAAATATTTCCTACAAAATTACAATTTGTAGACAACTATCTACAAATTGCATTATTGTCTGCAATAATTTGTAACTGATAGCACTTGCCCCTGTGGGGAAAAAACCTAAAAAACAAAACAAATAAAAGCTAAAAAATAAAACAAAACAAATAAAAACTAACAAATAAAACAAAACAGTGCTGACTCGTTGAAGTGGCTGACTGTGTTGGCCCTTAAAACAAATAAAAAATAACAAATAAAACAAATTTTAGAAAAAACAGTAAATAGCATACCCGTTGCCATTGTAACTTGTAGGCTGTCGGCATGCCGCTGTGGCCTGTGGCCTCGTTCCACTGTTGCAGACTGGCAACAGGAGGGCACTGTCAACGCACTTGGAGTCTGCAGATGGCGACAGGAGTGACCGTGGCGGCATGGTTTGAATCTTCAAAGCAAAGACGACGTGGTCGATGGTCTGGACTCGTGGCGGCGTGGTTCGAAGCAAATCTTGGTCGTGACAACGTGTAATGGTTTCGTCGCGGGCTCACTGGACGGACGGACGCTGAAACTGGCAGGGGGTCACGGGCTCACTGGCTCTGCATGCAGGTTGCAGCAACTCCACACTCCCACAGGCAGCATCTCCAGCAGGTAGCGTCGAGTCTCTCGACTCTCCACAGTGGGCGAAAACAATGAAAACCCTTAGCAAAACCCAAGCATACAAGTCAAAGTCAGCTCGAAACGTAATGTTGGGGTTCGTTTTGAATAGGTTCGCCGAACCTGATGGACGAACCAATTCGTCTTGTGGTTCAGCTTGAGGTTCGTCCATCAGATTTGCCAAACCTGAACAAACTTTGCAATTTTTTTTAGGTTCACCGAATTCCGAAATTGGAGGTTCTGGTTCGGCGAACCCTGTGACATAGACTAGAAGATAGACAAAGCACAGAACAATAACACTGGTATTTTTCACATGGGAAACCCAAATGGGAGAAAACCAAGCAGCCTTTTTTTAGAGATAATAATTATGAGATCAGAGTACAATGAAGAAAGAAAAGAAAAATATGGAAATGCTTTCCAAAGATTGAAATCCTGAAAACAGTGTTCTTATGCAATGTATGCGAACTTCTCTCTCTCCCAAAAAACTATGCACTTCTCTTGAGATGTTGTGTTGTTGCTGTGTGAAATAATGAGGGGCGCCTCCTATTTATACTGTTTTCCCACTCAGAATTTAATTGGGGTCGACTTCACTTGGGGGAGCAATATAATTTTATATTTCATAATTTTTATTTTATTCTTTTATTGCTGACTTTTTACCCCAAGGCTTACATTGTTCTTTCTAGGGTTTGTATGAATGATTACAACAAGTTCAACTCCCGAAAGAGGACAATAAGAATAGCTTTTGAAGTTACACAAACTTCAACACTCCCTCTCAACAAGGAAGGTATTCTTTGGTCTTCATCAACATCAAGATCATCTGGGTTTCACCTATACCTCTATACCGTCTCTATCATCTCTAAACGTACTGAAGGTTGTCTTTATGAATTTGTTCTATCCGGATGTCTGAGAGAAAATATTTTGCTACCTATATGTCTCTATTGTCGATGGAATACTTCCATACCTAGCTTAGAGATCTTGGATGAGCACACGTGCACGACCATCTACTACCTGTTTGTCTCATCTGTCGATCGGGTAGTCCGATACCTGGCTGAGAACCTGAATGAGTAGAGGTACTTGTGCAATCACACGGCCATTTGCCGATGGGATTTCTCCCATACCTGGTTGAGTAGCTGGACGAGCAGAGGCACCTGTGTGAACCCGACCATCTACTACCTGTCTGTCTCGTCTGCCGATGGGATTTCTCGCATACCTAGCTGAGAACCTGGACGAGCAAAGGTATCTGGGGAAATGCGTGGTAAGTGTCTCTCAGTCATCTCTCCGTCTCAAGGAGGCATACAATCTCTTCTACTCCAATTCTTTCGCGAAAGTATTCAATTTTAACTTTGGGAAGAGGCTTGTTGAGAACATCTGCAGTCTGGTCATCTATCGGAATATATTATAGCTCCACCGCACCTTTTTGCACCATATCACGTATGAAGTGATATTGAATCTCTATGTGCTTCAACTTGTCATGAAATACAAAGATTCATTGACATTTGCACACAACTTTGGTTATCACAGTGAATCACGGTTGGCTCTAGAATCTGGCCAAACAATCCTGCAAGAAGTTTACGAAGCCAAACTGCTTCTCGAGATGCTGAACTAGCAACCATATACTCGGCCTCTACAACACTAAGAGCTACTAAGTTCCGCTTCCTACTGCACCAAGAAATAACTATAGAACCCAGACTTAGACAACATCCTGAAGTACTCTTCCTATCAGTAGAGCATCCAGCCCAATCTGAGTCTGTAAACCCTTGCAGTTTCAAGTCACATTCTGAATCATATCGTAGACCATATCCCATAGTGCCACATAAGTATCTGAGCACATGTTTTGCAGCAATCCAATGAATCTGCCTCGATTCACAAATGAACTGACTGAGAGCATTCACAACAAAACAAATGTCTGGTATGGTGTTCGTTAGATACATCAAGAACCCAATCAACTGGCTATACATACTGGGATCAATCAAATTTGAATCTAAAGCAAAATCCCTCAGCTTCTTCAAGTTTGTATCCATCGGAGTAGCTATGGACTTGCAGTCCAACATTGTGAATCTCTTCAGTATATCTATGGTGTATTTTCTTTGTCCTAGGAAAATCTCTTTCTGCCTCTACCATACTTCTAATCCCAAGAAGTAGTGCATCAATCCAAGATCCTTCATTTCGAACTCAAAGGCGAGTTTCTTCTTACACCATAAGATAAGTTTCTCATTTCCGGTAAGAAACAAGTCATCAACATATAGTACCAAAATCAATGGCTCATCATTCACAACCTTGTAGTAAAGTTTGGGGTCTCCATCACTCTTGGTGAATCCCAGACTCACCAAGAATCCGTCTATCCATCCATACCAAGCACGAGGTGCTTGCTTGAATCCATATAACGTCTTTTTCAACTTGCATACATGGGACTCCTTTCCATGGACAACAAACACTTCTAATTGTTCATTGTATACTTCTTCCTCAATAATACCATTGAGAAAGGCAGCCCTAACATCCATCTGATGCAATGTCCATCCCATAGTTGAAGCAGTAGCAATGATCGATCTGATGGAAGTGTATCGAGCCACAGGAGCAAATGTCTTATCATAATCGACTCCCTCTATCTGAGAGAACCCTCTGGCAACAAATCTAGCCTTGTATTTTTCAATACTCCCATTTTTCAATACTTCCCCTCAGGTCTCGATACAATCTCCCACACATCATTTTTCATAATGGATTGATATTCGTCCATCATGGCATCCTTCCAAACTTGGTGTCTGGATGCTTCTTCATAAGTGGTGGGTTCTGAGTCAATGATGTGACTCATCAATGCTACATAATTGGAGAACCTCTGAGGTATTTTGCTTTCTCATAAAGAACCGTGTGGGGCTTCATGCCCCTCTGCATCCTGTAAGGTCTGTTGCGCCCATCTAGGTCTTTTCTGACTTACTGCCATATCTTCGGGAATATCAACAATCTTGAGTGGATCAATGGGATCGATGGGTTCATCTTTCTTTGCTAATTCATCCTAAATGGGAGGGGAAGATGATCTCCTCTCGATTTCTTCATCTCGATCTCCATGTCAGATCCTCTACCTTTCCTAAAAGTGATTTCCTCTTCAAAGGTCACATCCCTGCTAACTTCAATCTGTCTGAATCCTGGAATATAGATATTGTAGGCCTTTGAAGATTCATTGTATCCCATGAAAGTTCCCTTCTTGCCTGAAGGTTCTAACTTTGTCATTTTCTCCTTAGGCACATGTATGTAGACTGGACAGCCGAAAATTTGGAGGTGACCTACTTCTGGTTTTACTCTTATATAGGCTTCTTCAGGAGTCATGTTCTTCACTATCTTATGTGGGCATCTATTTTGTACATATACAGTTGTTCTGGATGCTTCTGCCCATAAGAACATGGGTGGACTCTGGTCATGAATCATAGCTTTGGCTGCCTCCACAATTGTTTTGTTTTTTTCTTTCAGCAACCCCTTTTTGTTGGGGATTGTAGGGAACTATAAGCTCCCTCTTAATTCCTGCTTCTTTGCAGAAATCATTGAATTCCGTAGAGGTATATTCTCCAACATTATCTGATCTTAGGATCTTGATCCTCTTCCCTGACAAATTCTCTACTTGTGCTTTGAACTCCTTGAATTTACTGAGTACTTCCTCGGATCCCTTGGTCTTAAGAAAGTAGATCCAAGTCTTCCATGAGTAGTCATCAATGAAGGTCACATAGTAATGATATCCTCCCAATGAGGCAATTGTCATTGGGCCACACGAGTCAGAGTGCACTAGATCCAAGATTTCTTTGCATTTGCTCTCACTATCTGGAAAGGATTTCTTGGCATTCTTTCCAAGTGCACATCCTCTACATGTTCCATCATGGTTTACCTGTGGCATTGGTATACCTGTAACTATGTTCGTCGCTGCTGAGAGAGCTCTGTAATTTAGATGAGCTAGTCTTTTGTGCCATAGCTCACCCATACTTGTAGAGTCATGGACTAGGTCCTGGACTGGTGAAGTGTTCAGTCCATACAAGCTCTCCTCTCTCATACCAATTTATTGTACTACTAGATACAAAATGAAAACACTAAATAGCCATAGGTAAGAATATCATAGCTCATCAATGGTACTAGCCATTGTCAATCGTCCTCCTGCTCCTCCGTGTCAAAATTAACATTATTGTCGTAGCTCTTTCCTCTATCCTCCTCCTTTACCCTTTTTGACAAGACACATATCCGGAAATCATGACATGTTCATGTCACGTGTCCGACACGTGTTAGAAAGTGTCCAGATTTTGGGACACGAAAATTATGGTGTCAGACACATATTAGGGCAAGTGTCATGTCCCTTAGGGTGGTCATAACGAGATCCTTTTCTTCAAGATTGTCTCCATTGGACTTTAGCTCTTCCCGGAGCTCAGTGATCCTCATGAAATATGAGGCTATATTCTCGAACTTCGTCATCTTCATATTCAATAGTTGATTCCTCAATGTGAGAGTCACATTGATGCTATTGTGTTAAAATAGCTTCTTTGGGGTTTTGAACATCCTCCTCATCGTCGTCTTTTCTAAGATCTGAGGAACCAAGTGATCTCTAACTGAGTCCACTAAAATCCTCCTTGCTTTGGCATCATTCTTTCTCCAGCGAGGTTTGTCTTCTTCGACTTCTGGTTCTGGGACCTTTGCCTTTACAAACTGTAATAGGTCATTTTCTTCTAGTAGAAGAAGAACCCTAGACTTCCAAGGGATGAAGTTGGAAGCCCCTTCCAAACGATCTTCAACCTTCATGTTGATCATCTTGACTGCAGATCTGGATTTGAGATTCTAGCAAAGGCTAGGTCAAAAATGAAAGTTGGAGTTTTGGAAAACTGACTCCACAGATAAATGTGCCTTAAAGAGGCGAGTTCAGTAGAGGTAGAGTCAAGCCAAAACTGAGGAAAAAGTAGGTCAAAACTGAAAACCCTAATTTTTGTTGCAACAACAAAATTAGGTCAAAATTGAAAATTCTCATAATTGAATTTCATCTACACCAAAAGATGTGCCCTCCTTAGAGCGAAATTCCCAAGCATCTTTTTTTGCCAAAAGGTTGAGTGAAGACCTTAAAAGATGAAACCCTAGTTTCAACAGGTTGCCAACAGAGTTCCAACAATGGCTTCTTTTAGGACTACTCTAATACCATGTTAGATTTTCCTAAGATTATAGCAGTATATCTTAATTGCATTTATCAATAGGATCACTAGAAGATAGACAAAGCACATAACAATAACACAAGTATTTTTCACCTGGGAAACCCAAATGGGAGAAAACCCAGCAACCTTCATCTAGAGATAATAATTCTGAGATCAGAGTACAATGAAAAAATAAAAGAAAAATATGGAAATCCTTTCCAAAGATTGAAACCCTGAAAACGGTCTTCTTCTACAGTGTATGCGAACTTTTCTCTCTCCCAGAAAATTGTGCACTTCTCTTGAGTTGTTGTGTTGCTACTGTGTGAAAGAATGAGGGGCGCCTCCTATTTATATTGTTTTCCCACTCAGAATTTAACTGGGGCCGACTTCACTTGGGGGAGCAATATAATTTTATATTTCATAATTTTTATTTTATTCTTTTATTGTTGGCTTTTCACCCCAAGGCTTACATTGTTCTTTCTAGGGTTTGTATGAATGATTACAACAAGTTCAACTCCTGAAGGAGAACAATAAGAATAGCTTCTGAAGTTGCACAAACTCCAACAGCTATATGTGGTATGACATGGTCTTTTATGTCGTCAAGTATGATTCTTTTTGTTTTTATGTCTTGTTTGTCAAATGCGGCCTTATCAGCTGCAACTGTAGGAACAGTGATTGGATGAATAGTAGTACTATTCACTATGTCCCATAGTTCATTCTCCTACTGTGTCGATACTATTCTAGCCTTCCATGCACTAAAATTAACTGCCCCATCCAACCTGTCTTCTAGCCTAAGTCCAGAAGCCATCACTGCAATTTAGTCCAAGAACATGTTTCTTAACAAAACCTTGTTTTCCCTTATCTCTCCAAGTCTAAAATTTCGAACATGTTTATTAACAAAACGGAAACCTTGTTTTCCCTTATCTCTCCAAGTCTAAAATTTCTTTCTGAGTTTTATTTTCAGCACTTCACTTCAGCTCTACTACCATGAAAATTTTCGGAACCACAACCCGGTTTCAAGTTTAGTTTCTTTGCATATGGTTTAATGCCCAAACCCCAGAATACATAATCATTTAAATTAAAAAATTTCACTATTTGCTTGAAACACATGGAATTATTTCATCATAAACAACTCAAAAGATTTATGGCAACCTGCTTTTTGTAGTCGGAAAATTTATGACAGCCAACACACATGAAATTCATGACTCAGTATTTTGACCAATGAGGTCCAAAAAAAACTCCGAAGGGAAAACCTGTTTCAGAGAGAGATTTTTATTAGTTTTAGCCAAAATTTCACAAAAAATTACAGTAGGACTTATCTCTGTTTTTCTCAAAATACGTGTCAAACTTCAACCCCAGAAATTTATGAAAGGCCTGCTAACTCAACACCTCAATTTCTGTGCATGTATGGCTCACATGTGCGAACTGTTTCAGCAAGTACAAACTGTTTCGACAACTTCTCAATTTCTGTGCACTGTAACAGCAGCTCTCTGCCTCGAAATTCATGCCCTGTACAGTCACTGACAGCAATAAATGGTGTACCTTTCCTCGAAATCCGTACTAACCTTTGCCTCGATTTTTATGCAGCTGTATGGCCTAGTACAGAATGGCCTGCCCTCCCTTTCTATGCAATTATTACTGCTGTACGATGCTTTGAAATTTGTGATGTACTTCACTGCTATAGTCTTGGGATTCATGCCACTCTCCAAGCTTTGGAATTTGTGCCAGAAATTTTTATTTCTCCCTCTAGGTCGAATTCTCTTCAAACCCTTTTTTTCCTTCTCACTTTGCCCTCTCTTGCTCTCCTCTCCAAAAATTCTATCTTTGGAATGTAAACTATGAATTGGGTTTGCCTTTCCCTAGCCTTTTCGTTTGAGTAACCACCATCTCAAAATCAGGGCCTTTATTAAATGTCACTTTTCTCATTAAAAGCGTTAACTCACTTTTAAATATGAAATAATACATTTATTATTCACCCACCTTTTTAAATGCTCATAAAGTCATCTTTTAAAATTTTTATAACTCAAACTTCACTTTATAAATGTAAAGTCATTCACACTTTATATATACCAAGGACCACACTTTTAAGTGTTCATGTCGACCCCAAGCATCACAAAGTGAACAAACACTTCCAGGGTAATTTTTCAACACTCATCACGGATTGATTTTATAAGAGCATGAAAAACAAAATGGTGCACAATAATGAAGAATACACCAAAGAAGCACGCACCATAAACACATGAGCACACAAATTAGATAACGGAGTTGGTCCAATATGGACTACGACCCTAGGCCTGCTTCTGCAATGGGGAGGCCTTGTTATAATTCTCAGCAAAATGGCAAAACATAACACCAGCGTAGATCCAAATCCTACGCTCTATCAAGCGCCGAGAGGATCAAATCTCTCAGGTGCAAACCTCTTCTTAGGTATCCATTGATTTGATTCAAACCAAAAGACACATCTTTTTATTTAAGATCCACATATAATATTTTTATTATTAATATTTAATATTATTTATGGCTGACATATAATATTTTTTATTAGTTTTTAATTTGTTAGGAACAAACATTACAACATTTCTCCATACATAGTTTTAAAACCACATGCAAGGCCCTCCTACAACCATGGGTTGTTGAGGAGGCCTTGCACATGGTCTTAAAACCATTTGCAAGGCCCTCCTAAACCATGTACAATAAAACCATGGGTTGTTTAGGAGGCCTTGCACATGGTTTTAAACCATGTACAATAAAACATTGTGCAAGGCCAACATTTTTTTGAGGATAATTCAATTTGTTATTTTTTATTATTTTGTTAGGTAGAAACATTACAACATCTCCCCCATATTGTGTTTTTTTCGTGACCCACATTTTTTTACGGATAATTAAATTTTTACTTTTTTATTCTTTTGTTAGGTAGGATGATTACAACATCTCCCCCATATTAGATTTTTTTTTGGCCGACATTTATTTTGGCCTATAATTAAAAAAATTAATTTTTATTAATAAAAATAACGTTACGTAACGTTACAAGATCACCCCATACTGGGCTGTAGAGCACCTCTCGACGCAATGATACCTCAAAACTGGAGAGGACTTGCAAATATGTTGCTCAGATCATAAAACAGACTGCACCATTGTGTTTAGGGGGGCCAGATGCACCACTGTGTTTAGGGGTCCTAGACGACAAGAATCGACATAAAACACTCTATACTTCTGAAGAGTTGAGAATTCAACACTCTTGAAAAAGCCTGACCCGCCTATTGCTACGTGGCAATCGATACGACCATACAGTCTGTACAGACCTCGGTCTTCGCGCCTGTACGAACCTCGAGAGTCATGCCCCCTCTTCCACATTTTGAGCTTTGGCCTTTGGATATGGCCGCATGGTCTCTCCCCATAGTGCAATGGCGAAAGTGAGTTTAAATAGGCTTTGTCTAGGCAGAGTTACCAACAAAGCAATTGGCACGTTGGTTGGTGGGCTATCGTTAGGGAACTTGGTTGCCCGGGAGGTTCAGTATTCAAACCCCCACAGTGGTGGTCTTTGGGTGTATTCTTCGTTAGTCGAACTCGTTTTGGGTGGCGGTTGGACCTTCACCAACCTATTTTAACGACGCGCTAAAACTAGGGGTTTAGCCAACCCGTCCGCCAATTTTGGCGGAGGTGGTTGGGCCCTTTTTTCCCCACCATACCCGCATATCAACTTAAATGGAATATTTTCTATCCATGGGTTAAGTCACACTGGTAACACAGTTGGTTAGAGCGTTGTGTTGGTCCGTTGCAGGTCATGGGGTCGACTCTCGCGGAGTGAAATTCGGTCTTCCAACCAATTTTGGCCAATCCTGAGGTGACACATGTCATGCTCGAGTTGGGCCACATGTCGCCTCAGGATTGGACCACATGGCACCCCCTTTTTGCTCTGCTCTGCACACCAAAACACTAATCTACCCAAATTTCAGAGTTGAATAACTTTCACATCCAGAGTCCGTTTAGAGTGAAACAAACACCGTCGGAAACGTCTCAGCCAGCTCTATCTGAGATAAATAGCAGAAATTGGAAAAGAGGTAGGGGGTTCTTCAGCAAGGAAATTTTTATTGTAAGGGAGAGCCTAATGTTGGCAAGTGTGTGATAGAATGATAAATGAAGGATCGAGTGCCATGATGATAGAGATAGATAATCTTATATTTAGAGCATTGAGGTGCCTTGCAAAATTGTAATATTGTTGTATAATAATAATAATAAAATAATAGCTTTTTTCCCCATCTACAATATAATTAATTATAGAAGCTTGTATGATGAGTCTGTTTATTGATGTATGAACATATAAAGCTTTATATTTGTGCATGGATAAATAAGAAAACTATAAGATAATGTCTGTCTGAGGATATTTAGATGTGGGGATACGATACTTGTCTCAATGCCCTGGTTGGCTATTTGGCTAATCTCTTCAACCATGTTGTGCACAAAGGTTTCACGTCGATATGGTAACATCACATTATCTATCTGATTCACAAATCAGGGTCCACCTCTAATCCTAATAACTACAGAACGATCATGGTGGGCCACAGGTCCTCAAAGTTATATGCCACCGTTCTTCATAGGAAATTGTCCAGCGATCTCGAGCAGAGAAACCTCAGAGCTAGGGGCGAGGCAAGATCTCGGCCAGCTCATCAAACTATTGACCTTATCTTCACCCTTCGCGCGGTGATTGAGGAGGCACGCCACCATTCTTCGAAAGTCTATTGCTACTTCGTGGATTTCCGAAAAGCCTTTAACTCGTTCCCGAGGAAAGACCTATTACAGAGACTCAGTGGTATTGGCATCTCGGTGACCCTACTGACAGCTATTATGCACCTATATGAGTCTGTCCTTGGTTGTCTTCACACAGCGCACGAAATGTCTGCGTTCATCAAAAGCACTACCGGGATTAAACAAAGTTGTCTGCTGTCCCCCACATTGTTTAGGATTTATATTGATGAGTTGGAAGCCTTTCTTCACGAGCATATCCAGGACTCAGATGGCTTATTTCTTCACCAGGATCTGATATCAATTTTACTCCTATTGTCCTCCCAGAAGGATTACAGAGGTAGCTTGATGCCTTTGCGCTATTTTGTGACCTCCGGAAGTTGACGGTAAATTTGGGAAAAACCAAGGTTATGATCTTCAATGGGGTGAAGAAAACTTCAAACTTCCGCTTCCTATTCAAAGGGGAGGAGGTCGAGATCACTAGCACCTATACATACTTGGGGGTGCAATTCTCAGGCCCTCGCTTCAGTTTACGACCAGCTCTTAAGCCTCGAATCAACAAGGGATATGGATCCCTAGCCCTTCTTGAGAGACAGTGTTTTCGTCATCACTTCCAGGACATCTTGTCCAAGATGAGCCTTATGGACACCTTGATCTGTCCCATTGTTCTATATGGATGAGAGATTTGGGGACCATCTTTACTTGACTCAGATTGGGCTTCAGCTGAGAGAGTCCAAATCCTTGTTCGTCGCATCATCAGATGCAAACAGACAATACTGCAGCACATCATCCTAGCTGAGTTTGGGGCTCAACCCTTCCGCCTTGAGACGACCTTCAGATTCGTTTCCTTTTTACATCCTGTTTGGTGCTTTGCAGACTCGTTAAAGGGTCGGGACAGATATCCGTAGCTGGCATATTGCTCATCTAAGGCTATTGCCTATGCCACTCACTTAGGTAGATCCAAATGTTGGTTCACAGGGGTCTCTGACCTTCTTGAATCAGTAGGCATTCAGATAGATCGTCTTCCTCCGTTCCGGTATTCTCTAGATGCTCTCGGCCACCTTCTACCTACTCGACGGGAGCTAAACAAGATCATCATGGAGGATATTTATAGGCAGTTTGTCCAGGTTACCTGGGTCCATCCTCCGGGAGGGTTGCACCCAAAGATGGCCTTTTACGCTGAGCACTCTCTGGAGATAAGAGACAGGATCATTGTCTAGCCCCAGTACACGTTTCGTCACTAGATGCATGCTCTTCATATCCCTCTCGAACAATTCAGAGTAGGATCCCATAGACTTCGAGTAGAAACAGACCACCAGATTGAAAGACCAGACAAGATTTGCCAAGTATGTCAACTACGAGAAATGGAAAACGAGATGCACTTAATTTTCAAATGCCCCATCTACTAAGAGATCAGAGGATGATTCCATTGCTTGTTCAGAGGCCCTAAAACCCTAGCCAACTTTTTCCAGTATCCTAATCAGAGATGTTTAGCACTATATATACAGGAGGCTCTCAGGTTTCGAGTAAACATTATTCAGCCTCCCACCAGACCAGACACCACACAGAAGATCACGGCATTTTTCAGTGTGCTACCACCAGCCAGGGGCACCAAGAGACCAATAGACATGGATACTGAGCCAGTTTTAGATCAGTGAGGATGTATGGAACAGTATCTCGACCCACGAGATCGCAGCAGCATGTCTGTACCATATCTCTCCCTGAGAGACAAACTAGGCCCTCCAGACCTCAACATCATGCAAACTCTTCCCGACGACAACTCGATGGACAAGCCGCACCTCCTACCAGTTCCTCATCGGGCCAGCAAACTTTGTTGAACTTCCTTTAGTTTTCTTCACTCGTCCTCGGATGTTAGGAGTACTAGACCTTCCTCGGTCCTATCCGCTCCAGGATCTTCTCTGCCAAAGCATCTCCGTCCCATTGCGGGGTTCTGGATTTTTTGCTGCGATTGGAGCTCTCTCATACTTCATCCTAGCTCGCATTGTTCACTATTACTTTCTGCATTGTATTTCTTTTTAAAAAGGAGACCGTTTGGTCCTCCGCACTGTACGGACATCATTGTAACCAGCAGTCCCGTTGACCTACTTTGTGGTCATTAGTTGGACATAAATAAAATTATCTTATCTTATCTTATTATCTACGTGTTGGTGCCCTTTTTGTTGAGTTTGAAATTTTGACCCTTTGGAGATCCTCTTGGATCACCATAACTGCTCTTGTACCCTCATACAAAATTGTTGGAGAGTTGTATGGAGCTATTGCACTGTTGTATAGAACTTTGCTAGAGGAGGGTTGCCTCGCCATTCTACAGAACTACACACATGGATTTTTTCTATGCACCCAAGTCTCCTCTACTCGCTACTGCCATTAATGGCACTCCAATGTACACTTTCTGAGGTAATAAAAAATAAATAGCCCGTAAAAACAAATTCTTGCAACTTTAAGAATTGGCTTTGCTTGAGAAGGTCATATTCAATGTTTGGTCGCAATGTTCTTGTTCAATCCATTTCTCTTGTTGCGTTGATGCCTTTCCCAAGGCCCCATAGTTAGTGTGATGTACTTTTTAAGTAATAATTTGATCTTTGAAGTAACATAATTAACATTTTTTTTAAAATCCAACTATATGTTCCCCAAGACATGTGAAGTAGTATGTTATGCTAATCAAATATAGATGCCACGGAGTGTTCTCATTTCTGCTACCAAATATTCATTATGCTAAGTTACGATTTGTCCATCCCTATAGTCACACCGCCCCATGATCTAAAGCCTTGTGGTATTACATAAGTTTTGTTATGAGATATCGCCACGTGGTTTAAAGCCCTGTGGTATCACATAATTTTTTATATGAGATATTCCATAAGTTGTTAGTGAAAGCCACCCAAGTCACGATGAAAAACGTGGGTTCCCAATAACCATGGAGTTACATTTAAGCCTTGAGCTTCGCTATCTCAAACTCAAAATCACGACAACAAAGGTCCATAGTAAAGTTTGTTTATTTAGATAATGACGAGAAGTGTTTTCTGTCATTTCATATTTAAAACAAAGATGCCTGACCTTCCTTATAGCAATCTTTAGCCATAAGACTCGTACTCAATAATATGAGAGGATGTACATGTTAGATAAAAATATGGCATACCATAGCATAGCGGTCGTTGGCAATCATACCTATGGTTACAAGCATGTAGCCTATGAAACATACAATAGTAATACTTGCTTCTGAATTGGAAACATACAAAAGAAGCAATAACAGATTTCTTTTAAGCCTTGAGTACTAAAGAATTCTCCAATTATGAGATTGTACCATAGGTAAGCCTAGCCATTATGTTTGACAGTAAGTGTTGTAAAGGGCTGAAATAAGGGTTAATCACCAAATCCTATTTGAATTATATTAGAATTACTAGATCCATCTTAAACCCGGATCTATCAGGCATCGAGAAGGATCAAAATTTACACCTCAAGAAATTTGATCGCTCTTGATGTCTGATACATCCAGGTTTAAGATGAATCTCTGATGGTTTTAATTATTTTATTTTAGGAGTCGACATGAATTTTTCTATTTTTTTATTTTCTTAATTTTGTGAGCCAAAATGAAAAAATTTAATAACTTTTTTTATTTTTGGCAACATTACAACATATCCCCCATACTCCTTCATATTAGGCTGTAGAGCACCTCGCTATTCTCAGTGCCAAGAGGGTCTATAAATTGAATACTATAAAAAGAACAATTCTTAAAACAAACATCAAACAACACTCTAAGGAGAATCTCGAAAACCTTGGCTAGAAGCTCCATCATATAACAATGAGCATTACAATCTGTAAAGGTTAAAAAGTTCTTTAAAAAAGCTATCAAAGGACTCAACATAAGTTATAACTTAGAAAGTGCTAATGGTGCCATAGTTAAATAGTAAAGATGGTTGGATGTCGAGCCATCCACAAAGGTTCAATTCTCTTAAAGGCATGAATAAGCAGAATTTGGAGCCAAGTGCAAGCTAGTTGATTTTAAGGGAAGAGTACCCCTTATCGCAGTAACTTAGTTAAAGGAAGTTAAAGAGTAAGTCTAGGAAATTAAGGAAAGAGTAGCCCATCGCAGCAAAACTTAATTAAAAGAAGTGCTTATGACTAGCTGTTCACCCTTGAGAGTCTCATGTATTCAAACCAATTGCAATTGCAATAGTTTTGAAGTCTCAACAAAGCACATAAAAAACACAAGTTACCAAGCCTTCATTTGCATAGCTACTCTAGAAGTAGATATATAACATTGCACGATTTTGTACATTTAATTAAGATACTTTCTATTTGTACTCTACCAGATCACTAATTTTGTGGATGTTAACCTTAGACTTGGATCAAAAGGGCATGAAGAACCTATGAGTCGACAATTAGTATTATGCATGTTATAAAAAAGGGCATGAAGAACCTGTGAGTCGACAATTAGTATTATGCATGTTATAACCTTAATCAAGCATTAAAAAGGTAGGACTAGTTATGGATTATAGGCAATCAAGTCCATTAAATCCTATAGATGTGACAGCAAAGTCACATTGCTCCTCTTTGTTATGATAAACTAGTTCAACAACCACATTAATAATAGAATCTTGATAAAAAACAAGCATTTGAGTAGCCATCTTATGGAGAGAATAATAGAGCAACTACAAGTAAATAAGCCAAGTTTCTTGGGCATTGACGAGTGAAAAGAGCAATTAAGGTAGACTGGTTCCATGTTGATTTTCTTTATAGTACATCAAATAGATCTTTATCCAACAAAATAGATCGATTTCGTACATATATAACGCATCTTAGTAAGTTGGTCTATTTCTTGCCAACAAATTGAATTAACACTAACCTCGAAATCAAAGAAATAAAAAACGTTCAATCATAAGGGAAGCCTTTACACAACCCATTGAATTCTCCATCATATTCTACAAGATATAAACTGAGACTTCAAGTAAATCGCATCAGTGACATTTCAAGAGAAACGCAATTTTCAAGAACGTGACAAAAGGATTAGTAACATAAACTTAATAAAAAAGAGTTCCATATTAAAAGAATTGGTTTGGTAACATACTTTACATGACATTAGATTTTGAAACAACATTTAAAATGGGATAACTTACTTTTCCTCTTGATATTTGGAAAGCATTATTATTTAATCCTGTGATCGAAGTCCGACTACAAAGACAATGAAATACCATAGAAATGCAGGTCAGATGATCCTTCAAAATGTTAGATATTTTACGTGATAATGAGCAAAATGACTATTATAATCAAGCTTTACTCAATGGGTGAGTACAAAGACAATGAAACACCATTGAATTGCAAGTCAGATGATCCTTCAAAATGTTTGATATTTCACGTGATAATGAGCAAAATGACTATTGTTGCCTAATACTAGGCTAAATGAAAAGCCAAATAACACTTGTCAGAAAAAAACATGACATTGTAATTGCATTTAATATATTTTAGAAGCTAGAGAATATATAGATCTTCCTGGTTAATGCACAAGATTACCTAGATCAATCCTCTATAGTATATTTTATAAATGATGATTAATAATCGAGGATGGTAGCCTCACTTAAAAAGGCATCGTCTTATCCAATCTTGAAAAAGTTGTCATTGGCAAAAAGTTGACAAGGGTCCCGAATACAACTTCTCAGCAACATCGGCGAAAAAATCGGGAAAAATCGGCAAACATTAAAAAATACAAAATACATTCATTTTTTCAGAATTTTAAACATATAAAGCAACAATAACATCAGATTAACACATTGGAACATAAATATGGAGAAAGCACTGATATATATCATCATCATCATGCCAAATGTAAAATGATACATCAAAGTCGATACTGAATCCTGAAATATCATAGTTGTCCAATCAAGGACTCAAAAGTGGATAACCACATATATAAATGTGTCTGAGGAAAACTAGCATCTAGATATCTAATATTAATGCCCTCTTCCTGAGTTTCCTTTTTACTTATTACTTGTTTCTTGTTTTCATTATATCTTTACTTCACAATTTATTCTATTTTCCATTCATACTTCAGATTTTTCCCTACTCCAATGATTAGGTTTATATCAGGTTTTCATAAATGCTCTTTATTTGTCCCTCCATCTTATGACTTAAACCTAATTTTTGAAAGGTATATTTTATTGATTTGGTCAACCATTAAATGTATTTCTTGTTTTGTATTGGTGATAAATCATAGATGTATTTTTCACTCCTCCCAAATTGAATTTCCAACATGAGCCTCACATTTAGCCCCAACTCATCTACCACTTGAAACATTGCTCTCTTTTTCCTACAATGTGCTATGATGATCACTTAAAATATGTTTGCTCAAAAAATTCCCTAATAGTGAAAAAAAGTAATTCAATTACCATTGTGATCTTTGATAAATGGGTGCATATTTTATTATTTTGTATAGCTTATCCTTGCATGGCTTGATCTTCAAATACAACCAAGTTTTGGAAGATTTATACGGTAGAGGAAAGGTGTGTATACAACAAAATGGCTAAAATGGCTAATTTTTGGAAAATTAGCCATTTTAGCCAAAATGGGGACTTTTTGGAAAAAGTTGGGACTTGCCATTTTAGCCAAAATGGCGATTTTTTGGAAAAAGAGGCGACTTTTTGGAAAAAGTTGCGACTTTTTGAAAAATTAAAAACTCGCGATTTTTTCCAACCGATTTTTCTGAGTGTTTTTCAACACTGGTCTTATCCACACGATGATGTCAATTATGCAATATAACACCTCACATTCATATTCTTATGTAGAAATCACTATCATAAGGATTTTCTCAAATTTTAAATTAGCAAAAGCACACTCGATTTTTTATCCATGGTGCCAATTCCTCTTCCAACCAAATCCGATTCCATAGCAAAGACCTCTCATGTCCTTATATCATCTAACATTTAGAACTTGAAAAAAATATAATATAGCATCCATTTAGCCAGATATTTAGAAATATTCACCATGGCCTTTGTAGCTCATACAACAAAAGTTCATTACAATCTCTGTAAGAAGCTATTCAGGGTTCTATTTTCAAAAGGTCAACAGATGATAAAAGTCACTTTTAAATAAATAAAAATGTTTGTAAATAAAAGAAAATGACAACAAGAACAAAGAAGACATAAATTAGACTAATAATTTGAATTCTACTATACACCGAGCATTGAATTTTTAAGTTCTAAAATAAAATACTTACTGAGAATGTTCTAGAGTTGGTTGAAGCTTAGTATAGACAACTAAATTATGCAATTGTTTTGCGGATCAAACAATTGATTAACATTCTACATTAACCATACGCTACACACTACAGAATTTATCCCAAGAGAGTTGTCGTACCAAAAGTCATCGGCAAGCGACCTTCAAAAATCTCACCAAGCTCTTAACCAAGACCTTCCTGGTTCTAAATGAATTTTATAAGAGATGTTATTCAATAGGTCTAGAGCACCTTTTTTAGTTCTTAAAAATAATCATCTCCATAGATATGGATATCATCTATGATTTACCTTTAGTCTGTGTTACCGGATCCACCACCCCAGTGTGTAGAATCCGCAGATCCACGGATCTGATACGTATCCACCTCAAATCCGTCTTGGATCCACCATGGAAAAGAATCCCTTGCAGAAGGAAACGTATCCTAGTCCCATGAAACGGATCCTGTGAAAAATTAAGAAAATCCTGAAATTTTCAAATGCATCCTATGAAAAATCAAACAATTCCTGAAAACTTCAAACGGATCCTACAACTTCTAGTGCTTCTATGACCCATTGATCCCACCAAAAAATTATTTTTTAATAAAAAACTTAAAATGCCCTAAACACCTAACGGCTAAAAACATTAAACCCATTCCTGCTCAAGGTCTGATCTATCCTTATATCAAGATATGATCTTGAACTCTGAAATATTAATATCAAGGTCTGCTCTCAACGTTTTTATTTGACATATCTCTATGGTCAAGGTCTGCTGTCAAGGGCTGATCTAATTTTATGTACTGTGTTATTGCTCACTTCACCTACACTGTTCTGTAGTCTTGCCATATCGTTCAAGAAAACCACTTTATTCCTTATTGATAGGGACTTGTGGACGTGGTTCACAAAAACACTATTATGTCCTGCTTCAAATTCATGCTGAAATGGTTTTTAAAATTATCAACATCACAACTTATCAAATTATCAGTTATGGTACATAAACTCTCTTTTTTGGCAATAACTTATAGTTCTACTCTTGTGTTTCTTAAATAGTTTTGTTTCTTCATTCTATTTTTCTATTTATTATAAAAATATTTTTATATTTGTTTGTACTTGTTGTTTCCCCGCCGTATCCGGATCCCAAGTTTTAAAAAATCTAGCGAATGTGTATCTGTATCCTTGTAACTTAGCCTTTAGTACTCCTACAATCGAATTGATGTAAACAATAGTTTTCACACAAAGTATCTTTTACCATTGGGATCTAAACAGTGTTTAAGATATTCTTTTTCTACTTAGAATCTATATACACAAATAAGGCAGCTATAGCACAATCAATATGTTAATGTTGTCAATTGGGTGTAGCTCGAGTGGTTGTGGGATGGAATGTTATCCTCCCCACCCAGGTTCTACCCATAACTGATATGCTGAACTCATAATGAGTATATTGTTGTAATGGCTTTGAGCTCTGGCCTTGTGCCCTGAAGAATCTGGGGTTTACCTAGGTACCATCCTTGAAATGAGGGGAAGTGTCCAAGGGTTTTCCTTGGGATATTCAATTGGAAAAACAAATAAAAATACAAATATGTTAATGCCACTCAAATGAGTCACAAATGATGTATAACTGTGAAAGGTCTTCCATTACTTTTAAACGAGACAGTTATCTTTTGGCTATGAAGATTACATCCATGTCTGGCTTGCAACAAAATTAAGATGCATCCTTGTGTCCCCAATGCCTTCAAGGATTTTACATCAAATAGGGTCCTTTGTGTGACCTTCCTATACTCGACTTACAAGCATCTCTTATTGAATTTATAGTTGATACATATGTTTCATCATTCTTCAATATGCTTTATAGCAATATTGAACTCTACTTATAAGTCAATTTACCTAGATTGATTTTCAGAGAACATTCCAAAATACAAACTTGAATATTGGCTACATATGTCAATTTGTCAACATAATTTCAATTGAAAGTAAAGCCCACAAATAAATACAACATAAGTATTTTTATGTTACACTTTTTTTCTTTCTGGGTAACATATCTCAAGGGAAACCTCTCACACACAACGGTACCTAGGATAAACCCTAGATCCTTCCAAGCACAAGGCCAAGTCAACAACTCATGAATAATTAGCTAATGAAGGGCAAACATGTCACAAAGTGGAATTTGAACCCAAGTGCAAAGGGTAACAACTTTTCCTCACAACCACTCTATCAACCACCAATTGACATGTGTTCTTTTATGTTACATACAATAGAAAATTATCCAATAATCACTCTATATGTTGCAGGTTCAACGTGTCTATTAAAAAGTAAATAGAATGGCATCGCAGTGGCAAAATCGTATAATTTCAAATTCTATTCATTGTCTATACAACCATATCCATACACTTCTAGGAAGCTTGTTTTCAATATCATTGATTAGTTATTTATTTGTTGGGGATGCCAATTGCTGAACTCAACGTTGAATTGATCATAAGTAATTTAGTGTTAAATTCTTTCATCTTTTTTAAGCAACTTTAAATGATTTCCTTGTTTTGTTTTTCACAAATATAAAAGGTTGTTGTCCATCATAATCTTGTAAGATACAAGAAATGACCACAGCTTTACATGGAATTTATCTATCAAGGATTTTGTTCCATTCCTATTAATAATTTTATTTTTTGCATGTAGCTTGTTCAAACACAACTAATATGGTTTATGATGACTTATCTACAAAGTATTTTATAATGTGGATACATTTATTCATGATCATCTTCAATCAAATTCAAGCCTCAAATGAGACATTTGAACATGAATTTGCTATGCACTAGACCACATTATCTACAAAACTAAACTTCTACCTACTCATGTGATGGCCTTGCATCTTGCGATCTCCTCAATTTGTGTTCCTGTTGATGCACAATTTAGCAGTCTTATGATGTAGGAATATCGACTACTAGACCCATATAACCTTAGAGATCTACCCCTAAGTGTCACACAAGTAGCTCTCTCTCTCTCTTTAGACCTCCTAAATCTCCTAAGGAAGTCTAGACTAGCCACGAGAGGCGTCCCCAACTAGGCTTTCTAGGGTACTATCTAGAAGATCCACATGCAAGCCTAAAGAGGACAGCACAATATGGGCTAGATTTCTCAATTACTAATCAAGTTGATTTTGTGAGAGACTAAGCGTACTTATGGTAATTAAGTGGGATGAAATTTGGTACACTCAATCTAATGGCCAAGGATGCTTAGATAAAAGGTGAAAAGTCAAATCTAAAATCATAGCCTTGGGTATGGCTGATAGAAAATGGTGACCAAAGACCAAATTTATTCAATGATGCTTAAGATGAAACCAAGGATCTAAGTGACCAAAGGATGTTGAAGTACTTAAAATCTCACGTTATTAAATCACATCAATAATCAAATCATCACAACATGTAAATCACTAATATGCTTTAAGCTCTAAGTATGAGGAATAAGAGTGCTCAGACTAAATAATACATGTCATGAGTAGAAGATAGCATCAACATATTTTGTAAGCCATCGTTGGACTTTGGATATGCGATTAGATCATCCAAACATAAATTGCAAGATGTTGATAGCTATACTGCAAACCAAGTATAACAAATATAAGACACAAGTGTGAGAGTGTTTTCAAGGTACTTACTTATGCCCAAATAAGTTAATAACTAATGAATGCCACTTATTTTGAGATGAAGGGAATTACTTAGAGCTCTCTTCTCAAGACTTCTCCTCTTTCAAAGAGGTAAGTTTCGGCCTTGAGCAAAGGAGCCCTTTGCTAAAGGTCAAGACCAGTGTTACTAATGTCGGCGATTTATCGCCAACATCACGAGATATTGTGATGTTTCCTCCCCCCACCCCCGATAATATCAAAAAATATCAGCACGACATTTACAACGATTTTTAGCATGATAAAACATGATTTTTTACAAAAAATCGTGAGTCGTTGTTGAAGTATCTATCTTTCAACGAGGTATGTAAAATATGCCTTTTTGGCATTTTTTTCTCCATTGTTTGAGTTGTGGACTGTTTTATAGAAGATTTTCTACTCACTGCTTGTCGCAAGGATGCACATTCAATGAGGATAAAGTGGAGAATTGATGTTGTCAAGTTCAAGATTTAGCATAAAAATTACATTTGTACACTCTTTGTGTATTTGACTCAGAGAAGGTCGGCGCTCTAAAGCAATCACTGCCAACACATTTGTGGATTTTTTCATCATTTTCTTTGTTCATTGCACTTATTCCGAATTAAAAATCTTGTATCTATGATGGCTTTCACTAGATTCTGTACATTAGGGATTTGGAGTTTGTTCTTTTGTTTGTATTTCCTTCAATTTTTGTCGACATTGATTGAATTCCAACTCAATTTGAGTTTTTCTTGATGTTTTGACCTATCAAATGTTTTGAGGTAGATAATGTCTTTGTCTGACATTTATTTTAGTGGGCCACATGCATATTTGTCTTTTTTTTAATATAAAAATGGAAGGTATATTAATATGTCAAAAACAATAGCTTTGTTAATATATGGCAAAATTAAAAGTATTAATAATATATGCACAAAAGAATATGCTTGCCACTTAGTTTCAAATAAATGTCTTAATGTATCAAGGCTTCTACCTGACAGAATGTGTGGCGTAGTTAGCAATCTTTAAGACTCCCACAATTTTTTGAGTGTGTTAACATGTGCCCTGCAATTAAATATATGTTTAGACTCTAAGGGAACCAGATATATGGGTAGTGATAACAGTAGCAATGGTAGAGGACTTGATGAGGGTCTAGTACTTCATCATTCTTCTAGTTCTTCTAGAGTACATCAGTTTCTAGGCACTTCTAAAGGACAACATAATCCACGACGACCCCCACGAGCGCCTGGGCTTTCTAGCTCTAGAAGCGGAGCCATTACTAAAGCGATTAACTTTTCTAATAAAAGGGCTAGAGGGAATCCCTAGTTTCCTTTATTTAGTTAATTTCATTGCATATGAGATACATTGATTGTATTTTTTTGGTGATTCATGAGTCAAGGACTCAAGATCCAGGACACAATTCATTTTTTATGTGTGATGTATCACTAGACGTCTTATACATCTTATATATCGGTTTTCTTTCTATATTTATGTGGCAATGTGTTTATTTGATGTTCTTGTTGCTTTAGATGTTTAGAAAAAAATTTAAAAAGAATATTTTTGTATTTTTTAAAGTTTGTCGATATAGTGTCTATGTTTGCCAACATTTTCACGATAAATCTGATAATTTATTTTTGGACTATAGCAATATATTCGCCGACACAATATTTGTAACACTAGTAGATACCAATTGGGTGGCATATACATTGATAAATCGCCAAACAGGTATCAAAATATGTGCTTAGAATGCACAGATCCATGTATAATGAAAGATGGCCTAACATGTCCCTTAATGACAAGACTAGCTACATATAGAACTCGACCAACAACCACTGAAATCATTGAATTTCTCTGAGGAAGGCATGAGGATGTCTCTGAATGTCTAAAACTCTATCATGATGGTGTGTTACTGCTAAGGAGTGTCCCAAGTGCACTAGTAGTGGTGTAAATCTACACAATTAGTGTATATAGTAAACATTAACGCATCTACTTGTTTAAGTGTGAGTCATCATATTGCATAGTCATGAAATCATGATGATATATCCCATAAGTATTTTCAAACAAATTCTTCAGATTAATGATTCAAGAGCACAATGGTACCATGCAAACATCAATGTATTTACCAAAGAACTAGTTCTTCTTCGAGGTGGAGAAGGATAACTTACAAGAGGTTTGGAAGGTGGCTTGGCTTTGATAGAATGGTTGACTAGAGATAAGGGAATCAAGGCCTCCTTTGTAGTTTTAGAAACAATCTGGATCACAAAAACATGTATCTATCAAACGAGGTGTGTTATGTGGTACCTTTCCTTTAACCCACGATAGTAACATTTCCCTATGATTCAACTTTTCCTTTTTCATTTTCTTTCTCCTTTTCTTTCGATGTGTTATGTTTGGAAGATACTGGCCCTATCTTCACACCTTTGGATACCAGTGATGACACAACCTTAGCTACGTTGTCAACAAGTAGTCCATAGCACCGACGTAGTTGCCACAATAATGCATATAAGTGCAAATAGGCATAGCACCCGCTACCAATCAGGTAGTTTATAGCCCCAACAGCAGTTACCTACTCTTCTAATCATTAACTATCACATAACAACTACATAAGGAATCTGGATCTTGGGAGACGACATTTCTCAATCAAATCTCTTGCTGACTATAAACAGGTGACCTCGAGGAGCATACCCGAAGACCTCATGTACTAGGGATTTGCTACAAATCAACAACTCTTAGACATGGTTATAAACCAACAAAGTACAAATAGTGACAAATCCACAAAGGGGAAGAGCAAGAGTCAAACAATCAACTTCAAGCAATTAGGATGTGAACACAATATGATGCGGATGAAATGAACAGGGTTAAAGGTGGAAGCCAAGAATAGGGAATAGTTTTTAGAAATACCAAAGTGAATGTAAGCCCAAAATTCATCTTGGTACATGGTATGTTATTAAATTAACAACACTTCACGTTTGTCAACCTATATGAGGTACTACTAGCTATACTCATCATCATACATCACCTACATGGTATAGTAGTAGAACAAGGCATAAGAAACAAAGTTATAAAAATTAGAAAAATCAGTTTTGAAATCGACTGATTCACCAAGTTGACAGCAAACCTATCCAATCGGCCTTTAAATCGATTCAGTCGACCGGTTCAGTATCGAACCAATCAGATCAGTTGATCCCCGTAAAAAAACGACTAATTTTTTCCTCTCTGACACGTGGGGATCGTGGACTTGAAAACACTCAATAATTTCATTTTTTGTTTTTTCCTAATCTAACCTAACCTTAGGGCCTAAATCTATTTAATGAACCCCCCCCCCCTCTATTTCCCTACACCTATTTCCTATTCTCATTGTGGAGCAACACTACAGCAGTACCAAACAATGTGAGTGAGGGACGGTCGTGGGGGCAATGACACAGTTAACTATCAAGCTTGAGCCTAGGAGATGGAGTTTGGACTATTGGAGAGTAGAGTTGGGGCCTTAGAGCAATGGAGTAACCTGTAACAGTCATTGTAGTACATTTACTGTAACACCATAAGTTTGTAACAACATCGAAGTTTGGAACTTGGTGCTTGGCAACTTGATTCCTTGGAGCCTGGATTGTTGGAGGTTTCCTACTAGCCTACAGGAGGTAAACAATTAAACTTTAAAATTTTAAACATGCTTGATGCTGCCAACTTGCCATAGTATTTTTCTTCTCATTATATTTGGTTGTTTTTTAGTATTTGCATGTTCAAATTTTTGTTTTTTTCTTTTCATGTTCAATAGTCAACTTCAGATCTGCACTCTACAGACTGCAATGGCCCCAAAAGAAAAAAACTAGCATGGATCCACACAAATGTCATTGAGGGGGAGATGTATTGCAAGAAATAAATTTAAGGGGAGGGAGCATTTTTAGAATTGAGCAACACTTGGTTGCTATTAGAGGCCAAGTTAAGGCATGTGAAGCTCCATTAGATGTGATTGGCAAGATTAGGGTTGATTTGCAAGAACATTTTGAAGAATTTGAAGAGAATAAGGCTAAGCAAAAAGAGAGAGATGAAGAAATAAGGGAGAAGAGGAGGCTTGCTGAAATGATGGGCGGGATCTATGCTCCTATGTTTTGAAATGAAGGTTCTTCATCTCATAGTAACAAAAATTGCAAGTTGACTCGCAATTATTTCCAGTTTGACTCAGCTCGACTGCTAAATGATCAGACTCAAATCGCGGCGATTTAAACTCAAGTGCCCTTGATTTTAGCACAAATCGCGGCATTTACTCGGCTTGGATCAGATAAGCTCAACGAGTTTGATTCATGAGCCAACTGTCGATTGCTTTAAAGCTTAAAATCCGCTCCTTTTCCCCTCGCTTTCTCCACACATTTTTGGGCTTTTTTCCCACCTTTTTCTCAACACTCTCAATGTCAGTTCTGTGTGAGCCATGAGTACTCTCCACGCCAATCTCTTTGTGAGCAGTAAGCACTCTTAAGTTTCAACGCAGATTATGTGTGAGCACTCAACAAAGAATGGGGACTCTGGGCTAGGGCAACGATATTTGTGTAGGACCATGGTATATGAGGAATCCAACAAGAGGTCGATGCTAGTGGACTCAACGTCGGCGGCATCCACAGGATGCTAGACACTGGTCGCAATTTATCGGAGCCCCCATCTTATGGACTACAGGCTCATCTTATGGATTATGGAGTCATCTTATGGATGAGAGTTGATATATTTTGGACATCTATTGATATATTGCAATATATGGACATGGCTATTTGAATATCTATGAAAAATGTCTTTTTAAATTCAAAATATAAGTATATATTTAAATTTTTGTCTTTGTCAATTTTTTCCTGATCGGCTTCAAACTCTTCGCTCTTTTGCCTCGTCGATTTATTGTTGATCGTGAGTATGGTAACAATGCTTCATCTATCTCTTCTACCACTCTTAGGGATCCCTTTCAGTACGTTCTTCCCTCTAAGTCTATACAAAATAAGGGCAAAAAGAAGAAGAATGTTCAAATCTATTTCACACCTCCCACCATCTTTGCCAGTGCTAATGCTTCTCAGTTGGCTCCAACAAGTCCAACCCACCTTAGATGCCCATTGAAAGAAGAAATACAAAGAAGTTGCCTATGAGTACTTAGCTAGATGGTGTTATGAAGCAGATATCCCCTTCAATGTTGCATGCTCTTCTTATTTCCAACCTATGTGGGATGTTGTTATAGCTATTGGTAAGAGCTTCAAAGGCCCTAGTATGCATGACTTGAGGGGATCTCTTTTGCAAAAAGAGATCGTGTCCATAGAGGAATACCTGAAGGAATTCAAAGAGCCGTGGGTCAAAACAGGATGCACTATCATGTCCGATGAATGGACCGATAAAAAGGAACCATACCATCATAAACTTCCTTGTCTCATGCCCACAAGGACATGTTTTTGAGATCATGTGATGCATCTTATAAGATGAAAGATGCAAATTTGTTATTTCATCTTTTGGATGAGGTTGTTGAGCATGTGGGCGCAGCTAACGTCGTACAGGTCATCACAAATAATGCCTCTAACTATGTTCTTGTTGGTAAGATGCTAGAGGAAAAACATAAAACCATATTTTGGACCCCATGTGCAGCAAATTGCATAGACCTCATGCTTGAGGACATATGCAAACAGGTTTGGATCAAGAACACTATAGAGCATGCCAAAAGCATCACCAAGTGCATCTACAACCACGCTTGGGTATTGAGCTTGATGAGGAGACACACACAAGGCAGGGAACTTGTTAGGCCTGCAATTACTAGACACTCACTTCTTCACATTGCAATCTCTATTTTCCCAAAAAACACAGAACTTGGAGCAGATGTTTTCAAGTGATGAATGGAATTCATCTCAATGGACCTACAAACAAGATGGAAAAGACACCAAGAAGAGAATTAAAATCTCTTCATTTCGGAAAAAAAGCACGAAAGGTTGTGAGGATTACTAAGCCACTTGTTAAGGTGTTGGGGTTGGTGGATGATGAAAAATTGGCCATGGTCTACTTTTATGAGGCTGTGTATTAGGTGAAGGAGCAAATAAGGGCAGCATACAAGGATAGAGAGGGTAAGTATGGACCTATCTGGGATATCATTGATAGGAGATGGAACAATCAAGTCCATCACCCTATGCATGTATTAGGGTATTTCTTGAACCCAAAGTATCATTATAGAGCTCAGTTTGGTAAAGATCAGACACAGGAGGTGAAAGATAAATTGTATGAGTGCCTTGAGCGCATGGTCCCAAAGGAGATGGGAGTAGTTGGAGATACACCAGTAGATTAGCTCTTTCACTAGAGCCACATGTACCTTTGGCAAAAATGTGGCTAAGATTGGAAGGGATGTGGACCAACCAAGTAAGCAACTCCATTGTTTCATTAAATTATATTGTTTAAATTGTAAATACCTCAATTTTTAGCCAAATTCACAATTTAATTTGTTGAATTAGCTTTGTCTTGACTGTTTGCATTTGCAGCACATTGGTGGCAGTCATTTCGTAGCCAATGTCCTTAATTGCAAAAGTTTGCAATTTGAGTCCTCGGTCAAACCTATAGTTCTTCCAAGTGTGAGTGCAAATGGTCTATCTTTGAGCAGATTCACACAAAGAAGAGAAACCATTTAGAGCAGAAGCAGTTAAATGATCTAGTCTTCGTGTAGTACAACCTCCAACTTAGGCGCAACCAATTGATGAACAAAAGACATGATACAGATCCCATTGTGTTGGATGAAATTGATCCAACCTCAGATTGGGTAGTGGAGACTCAAGTGCCAAAGTTTGATCATGATGCTGATGGATATGGATATTGAGATGGAGGACTTGATGGAGGTTCAGTTGGATGCAAATCCTCTATTACCATTAGTTCATGCAAGTGCAGATCCAGTGATTCCAGGCATGGCAGGCACCAGCCAACCCTCATGCTTCTAGGCAACATAGGCGTTCATCTAGTACTACTGTTGCAGTTGCAAATGACCTTGACCCTAAGGAGTCCAAACCTGAGCCAGATGATGATGCCATTCCTAGTCCTTCTAGTTCTAGTAGTGGTGATGAGTTTGATCATTGATGATGTATGACAATTTCCTATGAAGTATGTAGTATGATCATTGATGTATGATGTATGTACTATGATCATGATGTAGTGGCATCATGATTCACAACATGTGTTTTGGACTCTACAAGCCATATATCCTATAGGGCTCATAGATTATGTATTTTGTTCTAGTCCTAGTCTCCAGGATATGTATTGCACAGTAAACTTTGCGTCATTTTGATATATTCACTCTTATATGGTATATACATGAGCAGACTTTGGATATTTTGTCTTTAATGCTTGGAATCATCGATTGGAATTTCGAAAATATTGTTTTTCTTTAAAATTTAAATAGTTTATGTATTTTTGAGTAAACCGAATCATTAAATTCAAATCAGCCGAGTCTTGACCGATTCATTACCGATCCGATTCCAAGTCCAAGTTGACCCTCGCCTGATTCTGATTTTTATGATCTTCACATCACTCATATCACATAGAAGCCCCATAAGCAGAAAAAATGAGCCACAACAATCTGGAATACATCAATGGGCTGGGAGAAATTAAAGCAAAAATGAGTGATATTATGTTCATACAGTATGAGGCATTACAGGGCCCAATGGAGATCTCAGATTAGTTTGCACTGTATTGTACCCTTCTTGACATACAGATATAGAACTAGTATTTGACTCAGGGGATCAGACCTTAATGTGAAAGCAATCATTATCAGAACTAAAAACTATTCAAACTTCGTGACTCTACTCCACTTTTCAACAATTCCAAATTCTCCCAAACCATGCACATCATATCCATCAGCGTGGAAAAAATCACCGATTTTTCGGCGATGTCTCGAGAAATCGCGATTTTTTCTGGCTGCCGATTTTTCGGCCTGAAAAAATCAGACATCGCAAAAAATCGGCAAAAATCGGGAAACGTCGGCAAAAATCGGTAAGCAAATTTTGACCCTATTGAAGTACAAAATTTGCATTTTTTAATGCTTGCCGCGGTTTGCCGATTTTTTCGCCGATGTTGCCAAGAAGATGTTTTTTGGACCTTCACCGAATTTTTGCCGATGCCGATTTTTTCCACTATGATATCCATAGGCTGTGACATACAAATTCAGACTTTTTTCCCATATATATAAAATAAATTGATGAACACGAATTATTCACCTAGAAAAGAGCCTATAAAGAGAACCCCGATCAGTCTCCATATTTGTATTGAAAGCATTTACCTGAACCTAGCAATTTCTCTCAGTGGACCTCCTATCCCACATCCAACATCCAATACCTGCAATTTCAACAGAGAAACTGTAAATGCCAACTTGCAAATTACCCATAAGAGTTGCAGATGCTTGTAACAAGAAATGAATAATGAAAACAACCTTCATTCCAGGCTTCAAACAAAGATGGAGAGCAAGAAAATGTTCATGGCGCTTTATACTTTCTCGAAGGGACTCCCCTTTCCATCTGCACTGTTAAAGCTTGTTAGTACCATGTATCCAAGAGATCTCTCTAAATAATTGCAGTCCTGCTGTCATATTTGCACTCTCCAATACATCAATAAGCAAGACATTTCCTGAAAATGATGCACAGATTTTAGAGAAGGGGAAACCTGTGAGCAAAATGAAAAGATTCTCCCCATCCATACTCATAGAAACTGGTAGCCAGATCATAGTATTTATTTACCTGCAAACAAGGTGGTGTCGTAGATCATGTAAGTATATCTCAAAAATTATACTTGTAGTAGATGTCAAGTAGCAACACTTATCTATCCATATTTTCACTCAAGTGACTGTGCATCATACCAGAGATGATGGATCATAGTGAAAATATAGCACAGGTCATGCAGGTATATCTTAACAAGTCTAGTTGTAATAAATGTCAAGTAGCAACACTAATCTATCCATATTTTCCCTTGAGGAACTGGGCATAATACCAGAAATGATGGATCACAGTGAAAATATAGCATCCGTGCATGTAATATGAAATTATCTATCAATGAAAGAGTTGTCATGAGCACTCTTTTAATGAGTCGTGTCAATGCTTTGAAAAGCTGTCAAAATTGTTCTTAAAATGAATGTTGAACTTTAAATATAAATGTTAGAATGCTACTACAAATTTCCCACCGTTTAGAAGGTAAAGTCATGTGCACACTGTTTAGAGGGCAAGTGTTCAACCTGTGCATGGATCTAAGCAAATCATCATGTTGATTGCTGTGTGAACAGAGTATTTTAGTAATTCATGACAAACATACCCATACCTTTGATTTTGAGATCATTGCTTGAAATCCTAACTCAAGAACACCAACTAACCAGATACAACTCATCCTAAGGGGATTTCTTTTATGATAATGCATCATCACATCTGGTATCTTCTAAGACGAGGAAGGAAAATCTGTTACATGTTAAGATATGTCAAAATAAGAATAGAAAATGTATTGATGTATGTGTGTGTGTTAATTATTTAGCTCAATTTTTTAGTGTGTTATGACCTAACTCAAATGACACTAGGACACGGTACATGTGGGACATGCAGATAAATGTCCAACGTGGGATATGTCAACCTCTGAAACATGACATGGGGGCACATTATATATATATATATAGAGAGAGAGAGAGAGAGAGAGAGAATTACAAATAAAAAAAATAAAATATAGACATAAATTTACAAAAATATTCATACCACTAGTTACTACATCAGACACAAGAAATTTGGGTATTCAAGAATCAATACACATAAAAGTGGTTTGAAAGTTAGAACCATAAACTGTAGTTTTGTCATTGAGGCATTTGATGTAATCAAAATCAAACTGTATTACATAGATACTGATACTATGGGTGGGATTTGGGAATGCCAATGACAAATACAAATTAGGGTAGATACTAGATCCATTGGATATTTCTTTCTTGAGCTTTCTGTCTTACTATAGCAGGGCTATTTGGAGCACTGGCAGCTCCAATTGCAGCAGATGGAGCAGTAACAACTTGAGGAATGGGGGCAACACCAATAATAACATTCTTCCCTTTCCTTTGACCTTTAACGGCAGCCCTTGATGATTGAGACATGATTTCAGTGGCATGAATGAAGAAGAATACTTAAGTTATAAATTTAGATTGCCTTCAAATCTCCCAGAATCCCTTGAAATCAGGTTTCTCTCTCACCTGCACAATATTAGAGTATTTTGTTGAGGCCAAAAGTGGAAAAAGAGGGCAAATTTGTCTTTTCTAACTCTGTTTGGCCTCCAGCATGTCTGACATCTCGAGACACACTAGAGCACATCTCATACAGGAGTTTGACACATATCCATAATCCTATCTCAGGCACATGTCAAAGTCATGTCCAACACCTGTCCTAGCCTGTCAGGTGTCTCACACGGGAAACAGACATATAGGCCCTCTCTTGTCCTATTTCTTAGATTATAACATGTGTCATGTAATCAACTATGCTGCACAAGTTCCATAACATGGTATGTTAGGTACATGGGTACGAATGTCTGGTACAACTAGAAGCATCACCCAAATTTGCAGAAAACGACAGGTTGGGCAATAATATATATTAAAAATATTTTAAAAAATCAACAAAAATAGAGGAATTTTTTTAAAATTGAAATAGAGATGATTAATTTTATAACTTAAATGTGTTTTAATCCTTTAGTAGCTGCCAGGTGTCCAATCCTTGTAAATTCAATCACATCCCTATGCTCATGCTCAGATATACATAGATTGGGTTTATGAGACATTAAATCAACCCTTTACTAAGCATGACTATATATATATAGCGACATGGTATGTTTTGTAAATTTGACGTGCAACTTCATCCCACTAAATTTGTTAAAGCAAGTTGTATATCTATAGATTCACGAACCGCCAATAGTCTCATAAACCATGTGATTCAATCTTTTTTAACTCTTTGTTCCAACTCCAGCACTAGAATTGCTCCCTAGAGTGGTTAGTACTTGGGTGCCTCTGCATTTTTTCAGATGGTAGCCACTTGTTTTTCTCATGTGAATAAACTCCGTTGTTTCAACTAACATCAAACTTTCTAAGTTTTTGGTATTTTGAGTTTGATTTTGTTTATGATCCTAAATTGCTATATCAATCAATGGGAATAATGTTACATAGCTATAAACATTTAAGAAATGAATTAGAGTTGTTCAATATCTTAGTATTGGTGTAGAAAGGTCCCTGTTAGTTCACTTAAGCACTATTGCAACTTATATTTTGAGACTGAAGTTGTGAATAGATCTAAATAGCTAAGAGGGGTGAGCCCTCTTAATTCATATAATCTTGAAATATTAAAAAAAAGGAATGATTAATAGGAAAGGAGCTTCTACAAGCTCCCAAAGTAAGGGAGCACCCAAATCAAGTTCCCAATGAAGCTACTGAAAATTTCCCAAGCTTCCAACAAAAAATGGAGCATTTTCAACAAGCTCCAAAGCTTCCGAGAGCAAGGATATAATGAGTATGGGCTCCCAAACCCATGGAAGTGGTACCTATTATACTATGGTAATAAAGGCCAGGTAGTTAAACCACGGTAACCTTCTTAGGGGTTTTGTAAATATGTAATATGCGATGTTATGCATATAAGAGAGTTGTATCTCATCCAAGAAAAGTACCTTTTAGACATGATTATTAGAGCCTGGTCTTCCATGGATTAGGTGTCTAGGGACCAACTTGTCTGAATTAATTGGATTCAGACCCAAACGGTGCAATCCCTTATGTTATAGCGCATCATTCAATGCAAGTTGATGAGAGTGGGGCTTATTATTTGACCAACATATGCATGCAAGCATTGAATGCATGTCCTCAAGATCCCCTTTGGCATGCTCAGAGTGGGTTAGCATTGGCTCCAAGTCAAAAATAATCATCATCTTCCTCATTCAGTTAGGATCTACCAACCTTGCCCCTAACATTAGACAAAGTACAAGGATCACCTCATCTTCATATGCCCCATTAATTATGAGATTGAGAGGAGGTTCCAATCCCTTACTAGGATTAGGATGGGCCTTTCTCTACATTCTTTCAGTACCCAAATCAAGGGTGCCTAGCTCTTTTTATGTATCTCAAAATGTAGCTCTTAATATTTTCATATGTTGAAAACTGAAGCTTGAGCATTGAGCAGGAGCTTCTTGCAGGTTGGGTGTGAACGTGCAAGTAGAGATGTTCAAGATAACTTCTTAGGAACCACCTAGTAAAAGTGGGAAATAATACCATCTTGTAATTTCACTTAATAAATAAAAGTGAAAGTCTAAATTCCTTTGATCTCTTAGACTTAGAAATCTAAATGAAATATTCTAGAGATTCTAGAATATTACTAAATTAGATTTGATATAATCTTATCCATACACCACATCGTTGAGATAAGGTGGTTGCTATGATTAATGAGATTAGTTGACATTGGTTGCTAGAATTGGGGATATTAGTTATCTCTCTCAAAACATAAATAGGACAAGATGGGAGGAGAAGTTCAAGAAAAGAGCACACCAAGGAAGTTGTGTAAGGGAGACACACAAGTATATCCAAGGAGGAGAGAACATGGATAGCAGGAAGAGGATAAACCTGCAAGGTGGAAAACCGCAACGATAGTACTGTACAATGCCATACAAGGAACAACAATTTCTCAGATTTCTGTGTAAGCGTATCATTTCTTTTCAGCGGGTTGTATACCTCAGGTATAGTTGTCCTCGTAAATTTTTTAAGGAATAAAAGGTGCAGGCACTGGATGTATGCCCTCAAGATCCCCTTTGGCATGCTCAAAGTGGGTTAGCATTGGCTCCAAGATGAAAATGATCATCATCTTCCTCATTCAGTTATGGTCAGCCCTGCCCCCCCTCATGAGATAGGGTACAATTATCACCTCATCTTAATATGCCCCATTAATTATGAGATTATGGGGAGGTTCCAATGCCTTTACTAGGATTAGGATGGGCCTTTCTCTTCATTCTTTCATTACCCAAATCAATAGTGTCTAGTTCTTTTTATGATAAAGGTTTTTGGTTTTAGATCACAGGCCTTTCAAGGCCCTCCTTGTTTAGACTCTTTGAGGAGGATCATTGTCTTCTTCTTGGTTGTTCAACGTACCGAGGGCAAAAAACAACAACTAAAGATGCAGACTTCTTAAGCTATCAAATTAGTGGGGCCCTAAAACTCTTCTTGAGCCCCCCTCGATGAGGCATCCTTCTATAGAGATCCTATTGAGGATCTCACCTCTTAGACCCTAGGTTGGTCATCATAGGACCAACTGACAGTGTAGAGCTAGTAGATCCCAGAGCTAGAGAGAGACCAATCTCAATGTTTCATCAACCAAATAGTCATCAATATATACTTTCTTCTCCTAGACCTTAAGTGGTAGGAGTGGTGGGACTCCTCGTGTTGGTGCTCTCCCAAAGATCTCACCTGGGATTACACAATAAGGGCTCCTCGATTCCAAGCATTCTCTAGACAACGTTATCAAACAATGCATTTAGCCTTTTACGATGATTGGTGACTCGGAGGAGATGTCACTCCATTCTCTTTCGACCTCGACTTCAACCTCTAGCCCCAATGCCACTTGATATACTCTCTTTGATGGTGTTCTTGCTCTTGGATTCAAATTTTTTCATGTCCCTATCCGGACCCCATCTTGCACTAGTTGCTTAGATTTATTGAGCTTCATACATGGATATTTTAACTTTACTTATCATCATTAGCTTAGATCTAGGAGTTTCTATGGCAGTCCCGTATTGTATTACATTGATAGTACTATTTTCGTCCACTTGACCTATTTATGTGGTCATTCTTTGAACATAAATAGAATTTCCTTATCTAATCTCACAAGCTCTATGTTTTTGTTCTATGTGCGTGCACATTTAGAAAACCAACATGGTACCAAAGCATTGATACTTAGAGCCTATGACCAAACACATGTTTGAAGGAGCAAGAGCTACAATTCATGGGACTGACAAACACCTCATGAAAGTTTATTAAGCATTCAATAATTTAGAAGAGAGATGAACAACAAAGGAAAGCCAATCTTATTTTAAGATCTAAGATGTAGAAAAACATAATCGAATCTTCTTTAAGATTATTAAAGTCAAAGCCTCCGTAGATATAATGAAAATTACAATGTTTTTGTATGGAGGGTAGAAACAACCACAATAGCTTACTTGATGGCCTTGTTCAAAGAGAGACAATTGCATCAAGAGACCAAACTTTGAATGAGTCATCGACACAGGCAAATGTTCATTGTCATCTAGCAGTGTTTTTGGCAACCTATGAGTGTGGTTAAAAAAGGGTACCTGTTGAATTTGTTGCATGACCTACACAAACCCATAAACAATTCCAAAAGATATACTGCACAAACGTCAAGGCCTGTATGGCTCTCGAAAAAAAATGGGAAGGACGGACCCTATAAATGCTCAAATGTCAATATAATAAGCACATCAAAGGACTTTGCAATTTCCCTGCGCACGTTTATGAATCTAAAACACACAATGAAATTCATAATTGTGCAAAGGAGTAGTGAATGTGGCATCGAACAACAATTATTTGAAAATTTTGGAACGAGATGGTATATAGATTCATAGACCAAACAACTACAGCACATGACAACGATAGCATGCCCAAACAAACCAAAAAATCTAGTTGTCGCCACTAAGGGAGAGTAAAAATTCAACAAGTCTGCACATAGTTTACCACAAAGTAAAAAGCCAATACTACCATTAGAGACAAAAGGGGCACTTGCAAACTTGAGAATTGAGAAAGAAAGGATAGCCAAGAACATGGCCAAACATCTAGCATCCTGCAAAACAGCCTTACATTGTTGTTTAAACAAGTATAGACCCATCTAACTCCGATTCTTGAAAGCGCCGAGAGGGATCAAATCTGCAAACCTTTCACCACTATGCTACTGATGTATGCATTCTTATTTTAAATTTTTATTTATTTTTATTTTTTTCTATTTTTTTCATTTTTCATTTTTCATTTTTTATTTTTTTTATTTTTTTTATTTATGGGATAGACAGACACTTCCCTCTCACCACTATGCTATATCA
>LPNX010771860.1:194330-208637 GCA_001517045.1 Pseudotsuga menziesii | reverse complement strand
TCAAGGCCAAAAGAATCTTTGCAGATTCAATTAAGGATCATCTCATCCCCCATGTGTCATCATTGAGGACACCGAAGGAAGTGTTTGATGCTTTGACAAAGTTGTTCGAAGGAAAGAACATCAACCAAAAGATGACATTAAGGAACCAGCTAAAGAATGTGAAGATACAAAACTCAAAGACCATGCAATCCTACTTCACAAGGGTTGCTCAAATCAAGGAACAACTTGAAGCAGTCGAAGAGAATGTAGAAGGAGAGATTATCATGACCACCTTGAATGGTCTCCCTAGATCATGGGATTCATTCATTCAAGGAATATGTGCCAGAAGAAAGTTGATCAGTTTCAGCCGACTTTGGGAAGAATGCACACCAGAAGAAGCTCGGCTCATAACAAGAGAAGAGAAGATGGGAGCAATTGAAGATCAAGCTCTCACAGTTCAACCCAAAAGATATCACAAAGAGGATCACTATCACAACAAAAGGGAGGCCCATCATCACAAAAGACAAAAGAAATTCAGAAGAGATCCTTCCAACTTTCGATGCTACACTTGTGATGAGAAGGGACATTACTCTAGAGATTGTCCAAAAACAGAGGCTCCTTCAACAAGAAGTAAAATAAGAAGAGACATCATGCTCACACAGCTGAAGATGATGAACCAACAATAAAGAGACTCAAAGCAAAAACGAATTCTTCAAGTGATTAAGAATATGTCCTAATCTCAGCACTCACGGGCACTATCTCACATGGAAGCAATGATTGGCTTGTAGATAGTGGGGCATCCAAACATATGGCAGGATATAAAGAATCATTCGTCAATCTGTCTGAGCATGAGTCACCTCACAAGGTGAAACTTGGGGATGATTATTAATACCCCATAAAAGGAAGTGGAGAAGCTTTCTACAAGCTAGACTCCGAGAAATCTTTAAAGATGAAAGATGTGCTATATGTTCTAGGATTGAAGAAGAATCTTCTCTGTTATATGCACTAGATGCAAAGGGAATAAGGGTTGCATTCATTGATGGCCAACTGTAAATGTAGACAAAAGGAAAGACAATAGATGATACTACAATGATTGGAGAGCAAGATGGAGGCTTGTACAAGTTGAAGGGGCAACCTAAACAAGCATTAGTTCATGACTCCATAGAACCAAGTGAGCTATGGCACAGGAGGCTTGCACATGTGCACTATAGAGCACTACCGAAGGGAAAAAGGGCTGCATTCATTGATGGCCAAGTGTAAATGTGGACAAAAGGAAAGACAATAGATGATACTACAATGATTGGAGAGCAAGACTAAGGCTTGTACAAGTTGAAGGGGCAACCTGAACAAGCATTAGTTCATGACTCCATAGAACCAAGTGAACTATGGCACAGAAGGCTTGCACATGTGCACTATAGAGCACTACCGATTGCAAGCAAAGCGATTTCAGGACTTCCAAACACCCAGACAAAACATTAAGGCATTTGCAAGGGATGTGCACAAGGAAAGAACGTAAAGAAGACACTTCCCAGTAGTGAAAGCAAAGCAAAAGGAATATTGGATATAATCCACTCAGATGTCTTCAGGCCCATGTCATCCAGCTCACTAAACGGGTATGTATACGATGTTTCCTTTATAAATGATTTCTCTCGTAAGACTTGGATATATTTCTTGAAAGGGAAAAATGAAGTATTCAACAAGTTCAAGGAATTCAAAGCCATCGTCGAAAATCACATTGAAAGGAATATCAAGACTCTACGGTCTAGATAATGGCGGAGAATTCACCTCGGAAGAATTCAAGGAACTTTGCAGAGAATCTAGGATTAAGAGAGAGTTGAGCACTCCATACAATCCTCAACAGAATGGCATTACAGAACGAAAGAACAGAGCAATAATGGAAGCAGCGAAAGCAATGCTACATGGCCAAGATCTTTTGATGCACTTATGGGCAAAAGCAGCAAGGACAGTTGTGTATGTACAGAACCGTACTCCTCACCAAGTACTCGACAACAAGATTCCTGAAGAGGCTTTCTAGAGAGAGAAACCAGAAGTCAACCATCTCAAAATATTTGGTTGTCCAGTGTACATACACATCCCAAAGGAAAAGAGGACCAAACTCGATCCTTCTGAAAGGAAGGGAATATTCGTAGGATACAATGACACCTCAAAGTCCTACCGAATATACTTCCTAGGATTTAAGAAGATCGACATCAGCAAAGACATAACATTTGACGAAGACTCGGCATACTCTAGATCCAGAAAACTACCTATTGTAGAAGTCGAAGAACCTGAAGTAACTAGAGTCCGAGACATGGCAATAAAAGAAACAATTCCAAAACACCATGAAGTTCACGACATGGCAGAACCATAAGAGCTTGTAGAACCACTTCACGGGAAGAACTCCCACAAGAGAAAACCAGCATGGGCACGAGAGATAATACAAGAAGCAGAAAGATGTGGCGCTCCATATGGGATGCATAGAGAAAGGAAACGACCAAAACCATACAACTATGTGGGCTTGCTATGTGACATCATTGATAAAGACCTTCCAACTACAAAGAGGCTACAAAAAAAAGAATGGAAGGATGCCATGATCGAGGAGTACCAATCGATTATGAAGAATGATGTCTAGGAGATAGTTCTGAGACAGGAAGGGATCTCTATCGTGGCTTCGAAGTGGATCTACAAGATCAAGCATGTTGCAGATGGTAGCATTGAAAAACACAAGGCAAGGTTTATGGAGACATTTGCACCCGTAGCGAGATACACTTCCATCAAATCTATATTTGCATTGGTTACAGTAATGAAATGCAAGGTACACCAAATGGACGTCAAGCCAACATTCTTGAATGGTGTAGTTGAAGAGGAAGTCTAAGTGGAGAAGCCACTGGGATTTGAGACACATGTGTGCAAATTGAAGAAAGCCTTGTACGGGTTGAGACAGGCACCCAAGACATGGTACGACAGGATGGACAGCTTTCTGATGAGCTTAGGGTTTACCAAGAGTAAAGCAAATTCCAACCTTTACTTCAAGGTTGAAGGCAGAAGACCGATGATGCTCCTAGTATATGTTGATGACCTATTTCTAACAGGAGAGGACGAACTCATTGTAGATGCCAAGAGGAACTTGCCATTGAGTTCAAGATGAATGACCTAGGGATGATGCATTATTTCTTAGGTATGGAGATGTGGCAAAGAACGGATTGAATCTTTCTTGTTCAAGGAAAGTATGCAGTGGAGATTCTGAAGAGATTCAAAATGCTGGTATCCAAGGCAATAGCCACACCTATGGCATCGAACTTGAAGCTACTAAGTGATGCTTCATCAGAGACAGTTGATGCCACGATGTATCATCAGATGATTGGTTCATTAATGTACCTGTCAAATACGAGACCAGACCTATGCTTTGTTGTGAACACCCTGAGACAGTTCCTGATGGATCCGAGACATGTTCACCTGGTAGTTGCAAAGCATGTACTAATGTACCTGAAGGGTACAATTGATTATGGGCTCAAGAATGATGCGAGTCAAAAGATTAATTTGCACGACTATGTTGATTCGAATTGGGCAGGCAGCGCCACTAATAGAAAGAGCACTTCGAGATGTTGCTTCAATTTGGGATCTGGTATGATCTCCTAGTTTAGCAAGAAGCAGTCCTACATGGCGATGAGTACAGCTGAGGCAGAGTGTGTTGCAGCTTGTTCAGTTAGTTGTGAGGCAGTATGGATTCGAAAGCTATTGTCTTATTTGTTTGATCTCGAGTTAGAGGCGACTTGTATCTTTCGTGACAACTAGAGTTGCGTGAAGTTGTCAGAGAATCCAGTGTTCCATGACAAGTCGAACAAATTTAATCAAGTATCACTATATCCGGGATATGGTGCAGAGAGGAGCAGTGAAGCTCCAGTACGTGGCGACGGACAAGTAGATAGTCGATGTGTTGACCAAGTCGTTGGCTAGAGTGAAGTTCGAATACTTCAAAGAGAGACTTGGTATTCTCCAGATCGAGGTCCCTAGAAAGAGGGAGTGACGAGCTTTTGCATAGTGGTAGATGTAGGTTGTTCTCAGACGTAATTAGTCCTAGCGTGCTCCCATGCTAGCAATGACGAGAAGACCGAAAGACGCAGATGCACTAGAACGAGATCTCACATGGGAAGGAATACAAGTTGTCCCCGAATGTAATCAAACCTGGTGTGGTACGCAGGTTGTCCCAAGACATAATCAGTCCTATCAGGTCGTCCTCGAATGTAATGAGTCCTGACGTAGTACACAGGTTATCCATGGGTGTAATGAGTCCTGGAAGGTCGTCTTTGGATGTAATCAATCTTGTCGTGGTACGCAGGTTTTTGTTAGATGTAATGAGTCCTTGAGGTTGTCCTTGGAAGTAAAGAATCTTGGCATGATACACAGGTTGTCCTTGGACATAATCAGTCTTTATGTGTTCCCATGTTGGAGATGATGAGAGGTCACAAGGCACTTGGTGTGCGCCTAGGCAATTCTCGCATAGTGGTAGACGCAAGTCGTTGTTGAGACGTAATGAGTCTTGGCGTGCTCCTATGTTGGTAGAACACGAGTTGATCTTGGAGAGACATAATGCACTTGGTGTGCTCCTAGGCGATTCTCGCATAGTGGTAGGCGTAGGTCATCGTTGAGACGTAATGAGTCCTAGCGTGCTCCTATGATGGTAGAACGCAAGTGGTCATTGGTATGCATCTAAGTTGTGCTCTGTGTGCGATGATGACAGCAAGAGACGCAGGTGATTACAGTGGCAATGTAATGTACGGTCCTGGGCTATACCTACGTGATGGATTGTTCGTGGATACGATGAAGACCTAAATGAGGACTAGGCCTACATCCAGCATGAAATAGGGTTGGCTTTGTAGAAACTTCCTATGACGGATAGATAGACAGATGTCACTATTCAATGATCGACAAGATGAGAACAACGGCAGCAACGACGATGATGATTCAGCTATGATGACATGACCAGATGTGTTGATGACTATGGCAAGAGAATACCTTCTTAGTTAAGAGGGAGTGTTGTCGTATTTGTAACTTCGAAAGATATTCTGATGTATATTATCATTGTATATTGTTGTACCCCCATTGGAGATGTGTTTCCCTCCTTTCGGGAAGTTATTATTGTACATGGTCATTGAGGTAAGCCCTTCGTTGCAAGTCAAGGCAGTAGTCCCCAAGTTGAATATAATAAAACGTATTTTTGAGTCTCCCTAGGTGAAGTCAACCCTATTAGGATAAGAGGTCGGCCCAGTCAAGTTATTAGGTCAGTCACTTGAAGGGTATAAATAGGGAGGCTCCTTCCCTCATTTATACACACACTCAGTCACTCAAGTTCGCATGAGGAGAGAGAGAGAGAGAGAGAGCTGCAAAAGGCTTCTAATACTTGGGTTTTTGTCCATCTTGTGATATTGTCTTAGTGACAGAACTATTCTGAGGAAGTTTGCGTGGTTTTCTTCTTTATGGTTTTCCCGAGGAAAATCTGTATGCCATGTGTATCTACTCTATCTTATGCATCTTGTTGTGCTTGTTATTCTTTTAGATAAAGATCTTAACCAATTTGAATTAGACTAGAAAAACTAACAGTGTAGGTTTCCACTACTTGTGTGGACTGTTTGAACGTACCTATTGCCTCATAGTGGTTGCCATCCATTGTTGTAGTCTTCTTTAAGGTTGTCATCACCTGTAGGGAGGGTTTTGTGGCTACCATTCGCTGATAGGCACTTATTGACTGTCTTGGTTAAATTCTTGGGGTTGATATTGGACATTCTATACCCTCAGTAAGTTGTTGTACCTTATACTGTAATTGACCATCCCTATTCCTCAGCACTTGCTCTCTCTCGTTCAAGTATGTCCATGCCATCAGGTAAGGGCCAAATTTGTTCCAATTTATTGACTTGCCTCTAAGAAGCAAAGTCTAATTTGAAAGTTAAAATCTGAGTATAAGGAAGGTTCCTTCTTTCAAGTAAATTATTTTGTTAATTAGATTTGTATTCTTGTTAATTAGATCTTTTATTATTACTGATGCTTTTGATTTTACTATGTATCTCTGCAATTATTAAATTCTAACTTTAACACAATGATCTTTAATGAGTGTTAAAGTTGAAAGAGATAAAAACCATATCATAAAATTTAATGTTTTGTTTTTAACCCTAACTATCCTAAAAATTCAACAGTTCCCTCCCCCCATCCAATAGTGTATTCTCCATGCTCGATCCAATAGTCAAGTTATCATTCGAAGTTTCTTCCCCACAACCATGAATGTGAAAAGAGTTGGGCTTCCTCACTCTTGTACCCCTTAGGTGCCCTAAACCCCAACCACTTCCCAGAGAATATCATTCAACAATGAATCAACTCGATTGATGACTTTGATGGAGACTGTGCTTCTTAGTCAGCTCACTCATCCTTGACAACAAACTCCAGCATGCCTTGACATCATCTTTGATGCTCAACATAGTGTTTGTTTAGTTTCTAGCGCTTTTCTTGTGCTTACACCTTATCTTATATTCTCTTAGTCACCTCACTCATCCTTGACAACAAACTCTAGCATGCCTTGACATCATCTTTGACGCTCAACATAGTGTTTGTTTAGTTTCTAGCACTTTTCTTGTGCTTACACCTTATCTTATATTCTCTTAGCTAGATGTTTAGTTTTCAACAAGAAACTTAGATCTTTATCTTTAACCACTTTTAGCATTGATCTAGGAATTGCTTTCACAATACCACTTTGCATCTACACTAGATGTATTCTTGTAAACCCTCTTGATCTACTTTTGTGCTCATTTGTTGACATTAAAAAAATTATCTAAAGTTTATATTGATACTTATCTATCTTATATCCTATGTTCCACCAAGGTTCAAGGATGGAAGGATAGGGGCAAAGGAAGACAAGTTTCAAGGACGATTGGATAGAGCATGCAGATTTAAGTGGATGGCACCCCATAAAATACACACATATCTAGTGTATAATGCATTCTCCAAAATAATAAATAAAAATGTAACATCCATTTAGACAATGCAATTGATGAAACAAGAAGAATATGAATTCTTAAACGATGATTACAATAAGTTTGAAATAGCCAAAATCACTAATGTTCTCATTAGTAAGCAAAATAAAAATACAATGATGACCATCAAGGCCTGAAGATTGCCATTAAGCTCCCGCATTGCTGCCTGCAACCCATCCTCTCACAAGGAACAACCCTCTAGAGACTACCTATCTAACTTGTTGTAGAGATGCAACCCACAAAGGATCATACCAAACTGAAGTGAAAACCTTTTATGCGTGCAATGAAAACTTTGTCAAATTATCACCTCATAATTTGTAAGACATAAATCCCTTTTAATTCATGCTTTCACCATAAGGACTGAAAAAAAATTGTAATTTTGACTCTACCTCATTGATGTTTTGTTGAATTTGAGCATTAAAACCCTCATCCCCACCCTCAAAGGAACTTGCTCATGAAAAGAAGGACAAATGGAGAGAGCATGCAAATTTAAGGGGATGGCACCCCATAAAACACACACATATCTAGTGTATAATGCTTTCTCAAAAATAATAAATATCATTGTAACATCCATTTAGACAAATTCAATTGATGAACAAGAAGCATATGAACTCTAAAACGATGATACAATAAACTTGAAATAACCAAAACCACTAATGTATACAATGATGACCATCAAAGCTTGAAGATCGTCATTGAGCTCCCGCATGGCTACCTGCAACTCCCACATTATACTCATATTGGATGTATCCTTTAGTTCCATTGACCTACTTTTGTGGTCATTCATTAGACATTAATAAAATTATCTTACCTTATCTTATCTTATCTTATATCTTATCTCACAATGAACAACCCTCTGGGGACTACATATTTGTTGAATTTTAAACTACTTTCATAAGCTGGTAATTATGAGTGCATTTTAAAATTTTCTTTAGCATAATTACACATGAAAGTATCAACCATATTAATGAGCAGTATGACATTTAGCAGTTGTAACAATAAACTAAATAGAGCAGAACGTAAGCACATCACATCACAATAAACATGCACAGTAGACACCATGATTTTTACCTTGGGAAAACCCTCTCTCCACCTGGGAAAAACCCAGCAACCTTTCTTATGATAGATTCATTAATAGAAGAACAAGTATACATCTAGTGACCATCAACATCAAACCCTTCTCACACATAAGGGTAAATACAATTAGAAAGACCAAGTACTTATCTTTTCATATGAAGCTGAAGAAGCAAGCACTACTTCAAATGTTATTCTCTCTCCATTATGTGAGACCATTGTTGATGTAAGCCCTTCAAATGGAGATGTGAGCCCTGATCTCGTCCTCTAGGGCCTGTCCAATCTAACGCAACCCAGATCTAGCCCTCTAGGGACCTTTCCTTTCCTATTGACGACTCGCGTTAATGCTCTTAGCCTAGCCGTCAGCCTATGGTGGTCAGCATTGAGGTTTTGTGCCTTGTCGCCAGCCTAAGATGGCTTGCGATGAGCCTGCATTGAGTTGTCAACATAACTTGGCCTGCACTGACCTCTAGTGATCAGATTGAATCCTTTTTGGGACTCACCCTGTCTGTCGCGGCCTAAAATGATTAGATCAAAGCCCTCTAGGGACATATACACCTACAACTACCCAAGAGTAATCTCAACGGACCTATCTAGACCTACAGATAGCTTGTTGAAGTCTACATCGATCTCCAACACGAACAAGATCTTCAACGTTGAAGAGAAGGAGACAAAATCAATTCATAACCCCACACGAATTGTTTTTGACTGAGATAGAGATGATTAAATGTGTATTGATCATGTGAGAGAGCTCCCTTATTTATAATTAATCATTGAGTAATCCAAGGGATAACTTCCTTAAGTCAGGGAGTCAAAAAATAATATAAAATACTTTAGTGAAGGTCCTTATAATTTCATGCGGGCTTTTAGCACCTTTTTAGGGCTATTGACATTTTATTTGCTCTATTAACCCACTCTTCTTAGGCAAGTGATCTTTGGGCAATGTCTTAGCCCTTCTCTTGGTCTTCATGGTCCACATGTGCCTTAGAACCCTCATTATATGTGCTCTAGGAGAAGAGGGGTCTATCCAACACATGAGATGTACCTTAGGATCTTTTAAATACATCTGGTTTGATTTCTCATTAAGTACTTTACAATGGGTCCTCTTTACATTTCAATGGTCAACTTGTCTTCCAAAATATTCATAAGAAAGGTCTTCTCATGTTGATGTGGTCTCCTCCTAAAGGAGATCAAGTAACATCAACATCCTAATGTCTGACTAGGTCCTCAACCCTAGGATGATGCCAATCTCCTGGAGAATGGCTCTCGATGCTGCCTAAAAATCAATACTATTTAACCTATTGTAGAGATGCAACCCACAAAGGATCATACCAAACTAAAGTGAAACCCTTTATGCGTGCAATGAAAAAATTGCCAAATAATCACCTCATCTTTTGTAAGACATGAATCCCTTTTAATTTGTGCTTTCTCTTAAAGCACTGAAAAATTGTAGTTGTGACTCTAATTTATTGATATTTTGTTGAATTTGAGCATTAAAACCATCTTAGCCCACCCTCGAAGGAACTTGCTTGTGAAAAGAATTGTTACCTCCCATGAAAGAATCAACCCATTGTCCCCTACAAGAGGGAGTACCAAAATTCTAGATTTGTGTAATAGCGTGCCAACATTTAGCATAATCAAGTAATGAAATACAATGTTCCCCCAAGTTTCCGGGACGGGGGGACGTGGGAGCAGAGAAGCGGACATTCGAGACGCATGGAGACCACCCCCAAATTTAAGAATATTCGGGGGAAACGTGGGGACGTCTCTAAAATTATAAAAATAAAATAAAATATCAAAAATAATAATTCATTTGACGTATATTAATGATTGTGCAATGTAAATACTAAATATATCAATTTATTTTCTAAGTAGTACCAAGTAGGAATTGTAAAATGTGAAAATAATGGGAAAACATTAAAAAAAAATTCCCAGAGGCATGGTTGGCGAGGGAAAGTTTCGCCCAGGAGTTCCCAAGTCCCCGGGATGCAGGAAACGTGGAAACGCGTCCCCAAGTCCCCGGGATGCAGGAAACGTGGAAACGCGTCCCCAAGTCCCCGGGATGCAGGAAACGTGGAAACACGTCCCCAACCCTGCGGGACGTGTCCCCATGGAACACTGATGAAATATTTAGCTCCTATTGGCAGTTGTTGAATTTTAGCATTAGCATATAACTTTAAAAAAAATTACAGATAAACTTAAACAATTTAGTAGTACAGTAAAAACACGTTCATCACATTAGCACAATGGACACAAGATTTTTCACTGGGGAAACCTGCAAAGGACAAAAACCCCAAAAAAGCATTAATAGCTCATCTCGTAAATGAGATGACTTAGAATATTCTTCAAAAAGTTCCTCAAACCCAAATCTGGGTTTTACCACTGTCACAATAAAAATTATCAGTAAAAGTTTAGATTGATAATTACAACCACATTTTCCAAAATTACACAAGTTTCTCAAATTAGGGCTTTTTCAAAACTGATATTTTCTCTCTCTTGTCTGCAAAAATCAGACTTCCCAAGTCAGATCTAAAAATACCTAAGTGATTGTACCTTATTGCCGTACAATTGTACGATCGTACGAATCTGAGTGTACGGCTTCCCATTGATTGTTTTATGCTGCTCGTTGAATGTACGATTGCTGCCCGTTGACTGCAACCCTCTGCCCGTGGCCACGGCAACCCTGTTGAGGCCTGCCTTAGGCTGCACGAGGGTTGGTCGAGGGCCAAACCCTCACGGGTAAGCCTGTGAGGCTGCCCGAGGGTACTCATGGGACCTTCAACCCTCACATTAGGGCTTGTGAGGGGCTGCCCATGGGTATACGAAAAGGGCAGTGCCCCTGCCCAAAATACTTGGCCCGAGAATGAGGAAAAGATAGGCAGCCCGTGAAGAGAGAGAGAGAGAGAGTGAGGGCTGCTCGAAAAATTTAAGAGCTGTCACAAAAATTCTAAGATGAAGAAAACTGATAAAAACCCTAGCTGAGGGTTTGCTGATGATGCCCTAGGTTGAGGCAAACATCTTCTTCAACAAAAGTAGCAACTTCACCTGTTAAAGAAAACTTGTGTGTGTGATAATGAGAAGACTTGATCTTCTTTTATATCCTTCATTCACCTGTAAAGTGGAGCAAAATTAGGAAAGATAAAAATAATAATATTTTAATCTTTTCCTAATTTCACTTTTGCCTTCTTACCAAAAGGTCTTTTTTATTTATCTTTGACTTTTACCAAAAGTCCTTATTTATTTTTGTCTTCCACCTGTGGTACAAAAGTCTTTATTTATTTTGACTTTTGACTTTGGCCTTTTTCCAAGTGCCCCTGTGGTCCTTTTTTATTTCAAAAGTACATCATCATAAACCAAGAGAGTTATTAATGCTTTTATCTCATACTCTATGTGACACCTAGATCTGGTACTAGGGTAACTTAACCAAGGGTAGCTAATCCTTGGAGAAGCACATCAAGCCCATAGATCAAGGGTCAGAGTGTCACACATGCCTAGACCCAGTCTAGGGCTTACAGTGTCTTCATTCTCCAAGAGAATGGCTACTCAGAACTACGCTGAGTCTACCAATCCTAGACTGGTCTACGTCGTGGTCCCGGACCAGATGTCTTCTACTCAACACAAGGTTGAGTCTACCTAGGGCAGAGTTGGGTCTATATCATGGTCTCAGACCATATATCTACCATTCAACAGAATGGTCACTCAACACTAGGTTGAGTCTTCACTGTGGTCCCAGACCAGGTGGTCCCATTCTCCTAAGAGAAGGGCTCTCGATGCTGCTCAGAAAAATCAAAACTGAAGTGAAAACCTTTATGCGTGCAATGAAAAAATTGCCAAATAATCACCTCATCTTTTGTAAGACAAGAATCCCTTTTAATTTGTGCTTTTTCTTTATGCACTGAAAAAAAATTGTAGTTGTGACTCTAACTTATTGATATTTTGTTGAATTTGAGCATTAAAACCATCTTACCCCACCCTCGAAGGAACTTGCTTGTGAAAAGAATTGTTACCTCCCATGAAAGAATCCACCCATTGTCCCCTACAAGAGGGAGTACCCAAATTCTAGATTTGTGTAATAGCATGCCAACATTCAACATAATCAAGTAATGAAATATTTAGCTCCTAGTGGGAGTTAGCACCAATGAGAATACATAAGGAAATAGATCCACAAAGCACTCCCCAATGGAAGAGAACAATTAAGCCTAGATATAGTGAAAACCACTTTGTTTATGGACCATGTATACCAACCTGCTTACACTAAGTTCTCCTAGACCCACACAATATCCGACATGCCAAGCCATCGCATTCCAAGATTGTCCTTCATTAAATTGAAGCATAGTTCCACCTAACCACTCATCAATGTTGAAATCGCCTCTCATGACCCACTCAATAGAAGACAATGCTTGAATCATCCAATGCCAATTTGCATGCATCCAATGAAGTCATTAAACAAAAATCCATACCCTGTCAACTAGCAAGACATTCATCCAACAACAATAAGCCATCTTCCCCTCAACACAAATTGCCCCGCTTACTTCCCATTTCCCTTGAAGCCAAGTGACTTTACTTCTTGAATTAAAATCACATTGCATGCAAACACTCTAGTGACAATACCCAAATGCCACTCTGACATTCTAGGATGAGAGCTTCGACTCCATGGCAACACAAATCAAATCCCTACTTGAGCACAACAAATGAGTTTTAACAAGGATTGCCCTAAGGATGAGGAGAACAATTGGTAGTACCTATAGAACTTTGATGCGTAGACTAACTTCGACGCTATGATCAACACTTGAGGAAACCACTTATGCTTGTCTGTGAGGGCAAAATTGACCCTCATGTTTCCATGGAAAGGTTGAGAGGGTGATGTAGTGAAAGGGACAATCAAGCAAGGCAACAATTAGGAAGATGACCAAATGAATCTCATAAATGTCCACCTCCACATAGAAACGAGCATTGGAGCATACAACATCCCATACGTATCCATAACAAGTAGTTTGGAAATCATGTGATGTGCCCAACATATTTGAGAACGGGTCAAGAAGCGATGAGTAGTGGTGGTATGGGGGAGATGGTAAATGTTGGTCTTATTAAACTCATCCCTAAGTGGTCAAAAGGGATTTGGTGGGTGAATGGCATCCAATTACTCTTTTTAATGTCTTCTACAAGATTGTCGCCAAATCTCTCGCTAGGAGGAAAGGCTTTCGTCACTGGCATTGCAAGGAACAAATTGGTCTTATTAAGGGCGGATTTATTCTTGATCAATGTTTTAAAACTTGAACTCAGACTCGAAATTTACCGAGGGTCAACTCGGACTTGGCCATCACTCAAACCGGTTTGAACTTAATGACTGTTGCCCACCTATTCCGACTAGGTGGCAACTCCATGTACATGAAGATGTACATAATTGTACAAATTGTACCTTGGAAAAATCTGAGGATTTTTCACTCAGCATGGCAATTATGCCCCTTTTGTACACGAAATGTCCGCTCCCCTGCGTGGGAAAATTAATGTAATTCTATGTGCTAGTGTGGGTCATATGATATGGACGCCACACCATGGAACTGATTGTTAAGGAAGTCCCCTCATCGAGTGTTTTTTCCCCTTCCAATTAATCTTGTTCTTTAAACGATTTTAATTGGTTAAGTTTTTCACTCAAAATCCTCCAAAGTGGTGACGGGCGTTCTAATGATCAAGTCCATGGGGTGGCTAAGGGTTCAAATGCTATTCGTGACCATGCTAGACATTTGTATAGAGTCTTGCGGAGTTTCGTTATGTTGTTGTATTTCTATTAATTTTTTAGTTAATTAATTTCACCCCTTGGTGGTTAATTAACTAGGTTTTGATGTAATAATGTAATTTCTTGAACCTTGGCATTTTGTAATAGGGGCTATGAATGCAAATGAAAAAGCTATGACACCCCCTAAGCCATTGGTTCAAGTCTCATGTCATTCTGACAAGGAGTTGGGAAGTTAGACCAATTTTGGTTAAGTCGAAGGTATTTTTCCTAGGAAATTAATTTAATTTCCAATGGTGAAAAATTAAATTATTTGATTTTGAAGGAAAAAATCAAATAAAGCCATGGTAATTAAGTTCGGGAGGTGGCTAATCATAGTTTTAAACCCCCCCATGGTCAAAATAAATTTTTGAAGATTTCCCAAGTGGGGTGCCCCCTTTGTCTTAATAAAAGATAAAAAGTAAAAGATTTAAATAAGAGATTAAAAAAAATTAAAAA
>LPNX010771860.1:137872-193755 GCA_001517045.1 Pseudotsuga menziesii | reverse complement strand
GCTTTCTTGTTGCAGCTTTAATAGATTTGTTTTGCAGGGATCTCAAGCTAAGAAGGGCACCTCCAAGGGTTTCGTTTTTTTTAATTTTCAATTCGGCCATTTTCTTTTTTCCTTCCTGAAACTGAGTTTTATTCACTGTATAGTGAATATAACCCTTGTTTTAGGGCCCCCATCCTTTATATATTAGTATAGGTTTATAAATCTGTTGTTTATATGTTGTTTTCACCCTAAAAATATTCATTTTCAGCCACTAAAATTTCTGTTTTTTCCATTTTTTAAAGTTCAGATTTTTCTGTAAAATTTCTGGGTTTTACCATAAATTGTTCTAACTTTCTGTTTCAGTTTTCTGCAGTAATTTTCAACAAATAAGTTGTTGATTTTCTTGCAGATTTTATGCACAGAAAGAAGGGGTCATGCTGCCCTAGATTGCCCAGAAAAATCCAGCAGAAATTTGGTCCAAAAGAGGCCCTAAACCACACTTCTTCCTTCTCTTCTATTACATTGTAAACCCCAAATGAGAAGTTCTATTTGGGGTATTTATCTGCTGTAAATTTGTATAAGTAGTTGCTTAGAGTTAGTTTTTTATTTGCAAGTTTTATTTCAGTTTACCCACCTTCCCCTTAAGGGATTGAAGTGAGGTTAGATAAAAAAATTATCTCAGTTTACCCACCTATCTCTGTTACAGACCACCATCTCTGTAACAGATATTGTTGTGAGGTTAGTTTAAGCATTCTAGTTTTATTTTCTGTTTACCCACTATCTCTGTGACAGACCACCATCTTTGTCACAGAGATTGTTGTGTGGTTAGGACATTGCTTTAGTTAGTTGTTTTTCCTTTTAATTTTCTGTTCAAAGTAGTTAGATTGAATTTTCATTTTCTGTCAAAGAAGTAATCATACAACCCACCTATCCGATGTATCCTCTATCCACTTGTCATCTTCCTTTAGGGACTTCAAGTTGGGTATGAAAAGCAGGAGAAGTGGGGGCTTAGTTAATTAAAACAACATTCTTTTTCTATTACAATCAAACACATTTTATTTTTTAAAGTTCAAGATCAAGTACCAGCACCTCCCATAAGGGATACCGCTTGGTTGATCTTGTTGATCGCATAAAATTAACCTTGTATGCTAATCACCCAGATTAAAATTAACCCCTAAAATTAACCAACAAAAACTTCACTACTTCCTGTTCCTCTACTCGGTTATCATCCTTCGGGGTACTCGCGAAATACGACAGGAGGTAGAGGAGTCTTAGTTTGATAGGCATCCATCTTGCTGTTTTTTCTGTCAACTAAAAACAGTGACCTCAGGAAACTAGAAGGGGTAGTAGACCGTGGGGGGTTTCTAGGCGTTTTACGTCCTCCTTGTTGAGCATGAGGGCATTGGGGTTTGACCTGTGAGCTACGGGTGGGCTTTGCTCCCACTTTGTTGAGCGCAACAACATTCCCTCTTTGACTTGAGAAATAATGGATTTGGGGTAGTCACACCACCAGTTTGAAAACTAAACTCCAAGAAGAAAAACCTTAATAAATTCCACCTAAAATAAACCAAGAGACATTGCAAAACCGGTTCTACAACACTTTTTCATTTCAGCGCACTTCCACTCCAGCATTTGCACTCCAACACTTTACTTTCAGTTTCATTTACTTTCAGTTCTGCAATTGTTTATGTGGTGAATGCTTAACCTTTGTTAACTGCTTCAAGTAATTCAACTTAAAGTCTTTCCATTTTTCATTTACTGTTGGTTTAATAATTTTCATTTAAAGCATTTTTCTTCTGCTATCTTTTGTCCATAACTTGTAAATCTTGTTCATTTGTTTATATTGATAAATTTAGATCATCTGTATATTGCTTGAACATCTTGGTTCTTTATTGTTTATAATTGTACCATTTATTTGTTTATTCATCTCATTGTTAGACAATTTAATCTGTGGATAATTAACTTAGATTTGCATCCATTGAAAGTTGCATTCTCTGACTCCATTCTTTGGGCACTGGTTATATATAAAAGGATTGACTGTCATTCAAATATTGCATTTTGCATTAGTTTGACTGTCATCTCTCAAAACCTTAGCCTCACAATCTTAATAAAAGATCCCTTTAATTAATTTGTAATTAATTAATAAATCTGGAACTTAGCTTTCCTGTAGGAACTACCCCCCTTGGCTCTGTTGGGATCTTGCCTAAACGGAGGAGTTGTGGACTGTGGTGACAGTGGTCCCCAGCTCTCGCTTGCCCCCAAGGACACACAAAGCGGGTTGAAGACTTTCCCGTGTCATAAAGTGTGTATTAGGCGGCAACAGACTCGATCTATTAAAAATACATAAAATTTGAAAATTTTAATGGAAAAAAATTATTTTAAAGATTCCAAACAATTAGAGACAATATGTGAAGTTTGTTGATGTATATTTTGGCGGAAGCGCTGCTTGAACATATAATTATGTAAAATATATTGAATAAGAAATTATTGAATGAATGAATAGATGATGTTATTACAATCGGGGCCTCGTATATAAATATGATTGAAGAGGGCCTTGATGCCTTTTCATTTGAAAAGGTATGTCCTTTGACTTTTCGATAAGCTTTAACTAATATTATTTATTATTGTTATTGTTATTGTTATTGTTAATAATATTATATTTATATTTATGTTTGTTACATTGCCACCCTCTTAAGGAGTGCTTTGTCCTCAAAGCATAATAAAATGAGCTCTCTTGCTGAGCATGCTATTTTGGCAACATCATTTTTGTGTTTATCTGATTTAGGGGTTTGACATGGTTCTCACTTTGAGCATTGGCAAGATTCCCTTGTAGGATGTGATCATATCTTGAGGCCTTTGGAATTGTTTGTTGATAATGAACCTTTGATGCTTCTTTGCTTGAAATATTCCGCTCCTGTTTACCAAACCGGCCACCCACTCCGGTTCAATCACACTTGATGATCAATGGTGATGGATCATGGCCAAATTTGAGAAGAAGATTCAAGCTTGGAGTTAGGGTGATCTTCCTCTTGCAAGAAAAGCAATAATTGTTGATAGGATCCTAGTAGTTAGGCACATGTAGTATTCATCCTGCTTGTTCCCTTCCAAATTAGGATACAAATGGTTGGAGCACAGTCTTACAAGTTTTCTTTGGTAAAGCAAGGGCACAAAAGGGCTCCCACATTATAAAGGGATCATGAAGAGTTGGGGATTCCTAACATTGGAGTTCAAGGCGAAGTGATTGTTAGTAAATGGGTAGCGTGCTCAATGGAAAGGGGTGCTCCTTGGCAGGTCTTACTTTGGCATCAAAATTCATTAAGCGTGGCACATTCAAGGCATTAAAGGCCTTTTTCAATTGTGTGACATAAATGATAATGCCTAGTCTTTTTAGATCTTAGGTTCTACCCCACTTAAGAGGTTGTGGGCTGGCAAGTTGTGTCTACCTTCCTTGCTTGGCAGTTGAGGGTCCTCAAGATGCCTAGGATTTGGCATCATGACCAATTTCGACATTCTCTTCTTCAGGTTGGCCTTTCGCTTGGGTTTGCAAAGGACTTATTTTATGGAAGGAACTACTGAATCATGACCACCAACAATGGCATACCTAGCATTCCCTTAATCAGGCCCAAAAGTTCACTGGTTTGGATGAATTGCTTTGGAGGACCTCTAGCGCACCATTCATGAGGATTGTCTCTTGACAATGTAGTTACATGGATCTCATTATAACTTGAAACTAGAAGGTTCTGAAGTAACTAGAAACAGCACATTGTCACCATGTACTATTTCCCTGCACTACAAGTTAGTGAATGCTAACCACAAGGAAGAATCTGTAGGTGATTTCAAGTGTCAACTAACTTTCAAAAAATGATCAATAATGCTTAAATCAAAATAAGAATGGTGTCCCGAACAATTTTGTTAATTAATATGAAAAAAACAGCAAGCAGAGGATGACAAACAAAAAACACAGAAAATGATGCAGAATTTTATGTGTTAGGCACACAATCCAATGCAATTCTATACTATCAAATGCTGAATTTTCTCTCTGTTTCTGTGCTAAGAAAGAAATAACAGCAAGCTAATCTTGCTGTGGTTTTAACAGAAACTGAATTCAGTGATCTAAAATGCCTAATATATGCCTAGAGTGCATAAGGTGCACAATTTTCGATGTAGATATGATAGTTCTCTTTTATATGAGGAATTAAGTACCATTAATCAATGAAACAATGCCTTTAATGGAGTTGAAAAAGGCGGAAAGAAGAAGAAAGGGAATAGGACAGAAGAACAGTCTGAATCCAACTACTCAAGTTCAAGTGAAACCAAGATTGAGAGCATTTAAAAGTCTAAGGAACATAGAAGTCTTACACACAAACAACATGTAATAGTCATCGAAAGATACTAAATGTTTTATTACCAAGGGTTTTAGGATGAACAAAGCCTTGACAAGTCTGGATAGCAAAAACTCAAAGAGACAATCCAACTCTGCTAGATGTGACAGGTACAATCACGATCCACCAAAGCAAACTCCATTATCAGAAGTATTCTATGCTAACTTTGTACCTCACTCTCTCAAGAAAGAATAAGCAATGGAGAAAAGGGAAGAAAGGTCACAGGCTCTAGTGCTGAACAACTCAAATGAATAATTAACCCTCCTCCTCCATGCTTGTACAATATATAGAAGTAGAAGAATCTAAGAATGGGCAAGAGAGAAAATATAAGGGAAGCCTATAAGTCCCTCTTGTACAGATCATAAACACACCGTCATGCACATTTGAAAACACTCCATTAGGGTTCTTAAAGTTAAAATTCTGAACTAATGGGCAGCAAGCTCAGTGTAGTTGTTGCATGTTTATCTCAGCTGCATACTTTCTGTATTACATAAAAAACAGCCTAATAAGATCTCTCTCTTGACACCATTTACCCTGATTTGGATCGGCACTAGTCTTGGTCCCTTCATCACTTTATTTCATATACTACAAAATCTCTTTTGCTATTTCTCCATTGTACCTTGAGTGTATACTGCCTAAGCTTTAGTAATCCTATTACAGGGATACCCTCCTTGTGCCAGAGGAGAGTCGCAACTCGTGTTGCAAGACCTGTAGCCCTAATATTAGCACAAGCCAATCATGAACCTACAAAGCATGGGACACAATAGACAAGAAATGAACAAACACATCAAGCAAACAAAGAAGATGAATGAATCTGACATGGAACCAAAGATAGTTGCACAACTGACATATTACACAAGATCTTGTATAAAAAAGGTTGAAAGTTTAAACCTATAGATGGGGGGAACTGACAAGTGTACACAAATTGTGTATTCTGTCTCAACCATAGTAAATGTTTTTCTAACTTTTCAGTCACTCTTTGTAAATTTCTACAACCGTACAGTGCATCTAGCATGTGCTTACTTCTAGTTGTGTGAAATCTACTTTTCTAACAACTAGGTTAAAATATTAGTGTATAACTGAACTTAGTTCTACAAAAACAAAGTGAAGCCCTTTAAGCCACAGTCAAAGACGCTTGCAGTAACATTTATGATTTAGGTCACAAGTGTCAAGACCACAAGCAACTAGAGACAAATCAGTGTTGTTAGCAAAGCTGATGTGAGACTTGGGGTAACATTTAAGCCACAAGTTTCAAGACCACAAGTAACTAAAGGGTTCACGAAGCCATGGTGAAAAATCTTAGAGACACTGATATTTCAGATCAGCTGGTATTAGAACCAAGGCAAAAAGTCACAGGCACGAATATTTTCAGATCACTTTCCATTGGTTTAGAAAATTACTTCTGTGGTGACTTATATATGTTCATTTCACGATATTATTCATTATTGATGATTAATTTATAACTAATACATGCTCTTTTCTACTTGCAAATTACATCAATGACAATAGAGCACACTATCTTGTATCGTTACAATCCAGAGGATTAAGCTATGCAGTTGAATCATATATTTAATAGCAAATAGTCAACATAAATGAATAAACACCATGCACTATAGCAAGTAGAACATATTACAGTAATGAAATTTGAAAGGTAGACAAGCAAATAATAGAATAATCAGAGATGAAGAGAAAGCATAGACAATACAAAAATCCAAAGTCTTGCCTGTAGGCTGTAAGCAGCTTCCTAAAGAAGCTTTCCTGATAAAGAAATGAGGATAATCTATAAACTCGTGTACTTTAGAATGATTAAAGTAAAATCTCTTTCAAAATATTTAACTTGAGTATGCATATTATCGATTTTGAATCTCTTTAAAAATCATATGATGGATTACAGAAGCAGTCTATTCTGCATATCACATGCTACCCCATGCTTCGTAGAGCCACCCCAAGTTTCTTGTTTCCCTCTTATAATGTGGTTGCACTTTATTCTTCACTTTATAAGCGTGGAGAACAAATCCATGTCACATAAAGTAACTATTGGAGACTAATCCGACCCTTTAAACATGGTTTTAATGAAATATCGAGAAAACAATAAATGGAAGTGATCCGTTGATAAAACTGTATGAGAAGTGTACCATGTCCGTGTAGTTAGATTTTCTAGCGTCTTCATCACCACCATAGTACATGTGATATTTTTCATACCTACAAAATTATAGCAAAATTGAAAACAATCAATTTCAATTTGAGATTGCATATAAATTCAGCACCTCAACTAAGCATAGTCCACAAAACTTGATTAAAGAAATATACAGTTTGCAGAACTCAACCAATCTTTTGAAGTTGTTGTTAATATAAAGATAGCTTCTATCATGTTCCTATAGATGTTACATATAATATAAAAAGGGTTGATATAGATAACAAAATGAACAAGCCAACGAAAGCAGAATTTCAGCATTTGGCTAAATATTTTGGCCAAAATGAGGACCCAAGACACTAGAAGGTTGGTAACCCTTACTTCATGTCCAGCAAAATCAGTAAGTTCCTTTTGGAATTAAGGAGCATTTTATTCTTTGTGTAGTTTGTATTATATGGCACTATTCACCTGTGCTATCATAGTGTTATATTGTAATATTTAGGTGATTCAATGTCAACTTTGTTGTTTTGTTGGAACAAATGACGAGAACAGTGGCAAAACAAATTTTAGTTTTGGCATATGATATGGAACACTCATATCGCCCCATATCCGGCAGTCTCTCCCAGAATCCGACGAGTCTAAAATGGCTGAAATTGTTATTTCATCTATCCATGGGGATTCAAAGCACCCATTATTGCCTGGTTGCAGTTTCAAATTGCTGAAATCGCAGTTTGAGCTAGGACAGATTTCCACGGGCAAATTTTCATCGGTTTCCTGCCAGAATAAGCATCAGGAAGAGGGGCGGAATGAGTGCCAGTTATCCCATGCCCTTTTAGTTGCTATGGTAAAGATTTGACAACTTGCTTCGTAACGAGGTGAGAAAACCCATGTCAGGTATTACAGAGTTGAACTAAATAGCTATGCAAAGAGAACATTGAATCTTTGCACATACAAAATCATGCTACTGGAAACACAAAATGGGAACAGAACGAGACACAGCTAAATGAATTTGGGGGGTAAGAACACGTCACCACCCAGCGTAGACTATGCGCATAAAATTGATCAGTACTGTACTAACATAGTGTCTAAGACAAGAACAGGAATGAGAAAGGGAACAGAAAAGGAAACCGGTTTTCTCGTCATGTTTCTGGTATGCAAAATGTGCCGTCAACCCATAGTCATTACATAATAATCAGAAAGAGGACAGAAAACCCCAGCGAACGAGTATTTTACCCTGAAAATGTGGAGTGGGCGGAAATTTCAACGCTTCTCCTTAACTACGGCCAGGTTGGCCGTCGATTATCAGATTAGGAACTTCTAAAACAGATCTCGACATCTTTGGAAACAAGTAGTTGAAATGCTTCTTCGCATTAATTGTTCCCACCAGATGAGATAACTACCCTTTTAGCAGCATGCAATGAGACTGTATATGCAATAAAGTAGAGTGTAGGGAGCCAAGCGTAACCCTTAGCCTGCCATGTGACCGCGCTCTTTACCTCTTTGTAGATAATAAAAGTAGGCGTAGCCCTACCCCTGCCATGTTACCACGGTCTTTACCTCTTTGTCGATGATAAAAGTAACGGCTGAACCACCAAACCTAATAGGATCACTCAGGAGAATAGAATAACAGTGTTAATGAGGAACGAAATCACACCATAGGGATATGCCAATGTGGCAAGATATCCTATAACATCACATATTTGGTCTCCCACGGTGGTGACCTCATTAAAACTATGTGCAATCTGCAAGCAGATGCTACTACGACCCTTAAAACAGAGTACTCTAGCTAGTCGCTGCTGCAAAATCCAAGGCGCTTAGACATTGTGACTGCTAACCTTCGATCTATATTCTTTCATTGCTTTTCACGGAAAACAACAAAGTTTACAAAAATATCATTGGACTCCAAAAAGCCTGCAGAAAGTCTACAAAACCTTCATTCTCCACCCCAAGGCGATGACCTCATCAAAAATCGTGCAACCTGCAAGCAAATGCTCCTACTGCTCTTAAAACAAAGTAACTCTAGCGTAGCTACTGCAGAGACCAAGCCGCTTATATATTGTGACTGCTAACCTTCGGTCGTTATCCTTGCATTGCTGGTCACAAAGAAAGCATCAATGGATTCCGAAATTTTTCTGTAGGCCTTTCTTTCATCAAAGCGACTTCAAAGAAGAAACTATCCAAAAAGTTCAAGAAATCTTTGTAAATAGCTCGTGAGAATCCAGAAAGGCTTTTTTTTCTCTAGAGGAATGACCACTGTATATTCTAACGCATAATGCACCATATCGAATGCATTGAAACACTTTCACACTAATTTTCACGGTGTTTCTCGAACTTTCTGGTTAACCAAAACTGTGCCCTCTCAAAACAATTTCATAGTGGGGAAAAGAGCAAAATTGCGAAATGCAGGATCGAAAAGCTTACTCTTCGACAGCAGTTCGCATTTGGCCTTTCTGAATGTTGCCTCCCACTCCTGAAGCCAGATCTATTGCTCCTCCTATCGTTGCCATTCCTGAAAAAAAATCAAGCATCTAAAATCACTATCTTGCGTCTTGTAAGTATTAATATTAATGTGCAGATATCTGAGAGAAAAAATTTCAAACAAACTTTAAAGTTTAAAATCAAATCTTTAAAACATTTTCCGATCGTAAATGTTAGCATCAATTTTTTATGTAGAGGTTCTGAAGAGTGCTTTCCGAACAAACTCCGCATGCTAGCAAACAGATCTAACCAAAAAGAAAAGAAAAGAGCGGAGCAATGCAGAATCATCCCAGCTTAAAATCAAAGCTTGTATAAAGCTCCTGTACAGCATTTTCAATGGTATTTTTGGATGGAGCAAAGAGATCTCACAATAAGAGAAAATAAAGCGCACCTGAAACAGAGCTTGATTAAGCGATTCAGTGAAGCTTTCTGAAACCGCGAAACGATAATAGCTTGAATGTGAGGATTCAGAAGGAATCCCCGCGCAGAACGTGAATTACTTCGACTTCTGACAAGGCAAGCAATAGCCGGTGGCAATGAAACGAGACTAGCGGACGAAACAAACTCTTAGTGTAGCCAGCTATATAGAGATAATAGAGATTCCTCTATTTCAGTGGCAGCGCCAGGGAATTGATCACGCGACCATCCTGTGCAAGGGTGCCACGTCACATGAATAATATGGGCATCTTGTTCTCTAAAGCTGGAAACTAACTGGATCGTACAGCAAAAATCGTGGCCATTTTAATAATTTTTTTATTAAATTAAATTAAGTTAATGGTACCTAGGAAACCTATAATTCAATGGGTTAGAGTTTGAATTGACCTTCCCACTAAACTATATGTGAGACGTCATGGTAGTTTTTTTAATCACGAAAATAATTACTTTTAGAGTTTGAATTGACCTTCCCACTAAACTATATGTGAGACGTCATGGTAGTTTTTTTAATCACGAAAATAATTACTTTTAGAGTTTGAATTGACCTTCCCACTAAACTATATGTGAGACGTCATGGTAGTTTTTTTAATCACGAAAATAATTACTTTTAGAGTTTGAATTGACCTTCCCACTAAACTATATGTGAGACGTCATGGTAGTTTTTTTAATCACGAAAATAATTACTTTTAGAGTTTGAATTGACCTTCCCACTAAACTATGTGAGACGTCATGGTAGTTTTTTTAATCACGAAAATAATTACTTTCGATACAATTTGGGCAAAAGTCACATTCAAATGACAACATCATTATTTATTGATCAATTTTGTATTTATGATAATGATAGGAAACTAAATTGGTTGTGAACACAATTTTCTCATCTAATGGCAAAAAACCCTAAAACCCTAAATTGAAGCATAGGAACCCCTAGAACCATATATTCAATCAAAGTCCTGCGTCAAGCTGATTAAGTTAATGGTACATAGGAAACCTATGTCCAATTCATCCTAGGAAGCGAAACCCTGTTAGACCTCTTAATCTGGTTAGGACTCATGTGTGTATCTCCAATTGTATCTTCGTAAGCACAATGGTTCTCTACTAAACTATGCGGGTCGTGCCTCCCGTACACCTCTTCTCCAAAATGTAGTGTAGCTAAAGCTTCACCTTCAGCCTTCACAGTTTTGACGTCGTAAAACCGGTATGAGCCTATATGCAAGGGCATGGGAGGCCATGTGGCTTGATTGGTGCTTAGTAAATAATAGCCTACTCCATAGAGATATGTTTGATAAGCAATTTCTTGGATGGCCAACTTATCTGGAATGAACTTAGGCAACACATGAGGGGGTTTAAGGTCAATGGCTAGGTCGTCCGATTGGTGCAAATGGCCAGGTGGAAAGCTAACTCCTAATTCAATGAAGTTAGCTTTCCACCCGACCATTTACACCAATCGAACGACCATCAATGCGTGATGTGAAAGCTCACGCGAGCCGGGTCGTCCGATTGGTGCAAATGGTCGGGTGGAAAGCTAACTCCTAATTCAATGGGTTAGAGTTTGAATTGACCTTCCCACTAAACTATATGAGAGAGGTCATGATAGTTTTTTTAATCATGAAAATAAGTACGTTCGATACCATTTGGGCAAAAGTCACATTCAAATGACAACATCATTATTTATTGATCAACTTTGTATTCATGATAATGATATGAAACTAAATTGGTTATGAACACAATTTTCTCTACTAATGGCAAAAAAACCCTAAAACCTTAAATTGAAGCATAGGAACCCCTAGAACCATATATTCAATCAAAGTCCTACATCAAGCTGAAGCAGAGATTGGCAAACTTGACGCTAGGAGATGACATTACCATGAATGAAGTTATCTCCCTTTGGATTCTATTGTGGTACGTCGTTTCACCAGTGGGAAGATGGGGTACAAAAGCCTTGAGGCATGGATTGAAACTCATTGGACCTGTGTTCTTGGCTATCTATTGGAATTTTTTGTCCTTGCAAAGGGCTGGGTGGGAGCCATTTTCAAGAACTCAGCAGATGCTTCCGCCATTTTGGCTTGGGTATGGACTTAAGGTAGTTGTGATGAAGCTTAAATGCTAGTCTCTGTTTTTTGTGCTATGCGCAAAGTATTTACTCTAAACCTATTTGGGTGCCTCTTATTGGCTTTCCAACTGAGCTTTGATCAGAGCAAATATTTGCTCTGCCAAGGCAGAAGTTGGGGTCATTTACTAAAGTCGATATTAGTTATCTAGACTCCAGGGTTTTAACCATGGTGTGTATATTGGTCAACATTGACGCTAGGGATGGGTTGGTTTTTGAGATTACCATTAGGAAAGGGGACTCGTCGTATATTCAAAAACTCGACTACGCTAGAGTACCCTTTCGTTGTAACAGATGCCACCGGTATGGTCATTTGGTTAAATCACGTACTCTCCCATTTCGTCATCTTTTTGCTAGCTCTCAACCTAGTAATGGTTCATCTCTTCGATCAAAAGTGGTTAGGGACTTGGAAGCTCCTCTACAAGTTCTAGAGCCCTCTTAGGCTTCTTTCAGCCTCAACAAACTTCATTTCCCAACAGTCTCTAAGCCTACTGCAGATCTTTCTTTTAACCCTTTAGTCGTCGATGGTCTAGGCTCGACTTCGTATCCTTCTCAAGGGACATATGTTGCTCCAGCTCCAGGGTGGCTCATTCCTGAGTCCTTATCGACCCACATAGACCATTTGACTGGTGGGGGTTGCGCCTCTTCTTCCGATTTGGTAGGTGCAACTCTAATGAAACATTTTCGGCTTTGCTTTTGTCTCCTGAGACATTGGTGGGACCAACCAATTCAATGGTGCTTATCGAGCCTTTGAATATGTGTCAAGCTTGGTTCCAGCAGTTGTTGAAGCTTTCCTGGGGATTGGCTCCCTGGTCGCCTCTCCTTCAACCCCAAGGGCGTTTTTGCAGTCATATGCCGAGGTTTCATCGGGACCATCTTCTTGGGATGTCATATCTTCTTCTCCAAAGGCATGCTCAGTGACGGGCATGTCTCATTTATTGTCTACATCTATGGAACATGTTGTCAGATCGATTTTGTGTTCAACTGGTGGATTGTCTTCATATCTAAACCGAGAGGGTCTCTCACTTAGGGATAAGGATTCGGCCTGAAAGCTTTCATTTCCATTCATCTCAAATGGCAATTCAGCTCTTGATGTTGTTCCAACCTTGTCCCCATTGGAGGACTCCTGTCTTGACGAGGTAGATGGGGTTTTGGTTGAAAATTAATCTCCTATGAAGACTTTTTTGATGTCTAGTTTTGATATGACTAATGAATCCTACTCTAAGCCTCATCGATATTCTCCCAAATCTCGAAAGTCTATTTGCCCCTCTAAGATTGGGTTTAAAGGAGGTCTACAACTGAGTCATTTTCCCAAGCATTCTCCTCACTTACGAGGTCGCATTTCAACACTATCACTTGCCAAGAATCAGGGGATTTTGGACGTGTAAGCTGGACGACAACGTATGATCAAGAGATCCGTTCACCCTCTTGAGGGTTGGTATCGTTTCCTTATGGGGTTTAGGGTTGTCCCCTTGAACAATGCACATGTGGATAGACACTATCTTTTTTCCTGTTTTTTCATGTATCTTGGATCATGGCCATGTTGGTTTGAAGTTTATTACATGATAGTCTTTTCGTGGGCAGTATCGTTTGACTGCGATCAGGTCACTATGGATGGTTTTTGTTTTTTGGAGTGCATACTTATGACTGCTTGTTCTTGTACGCATTGAAAATTGTTTTCACACTTATGTTGACGTAAGGCTTCTACATGGGTAAAAGTGGTTTTATATAGTAAAATAATGAAACTACAAAGTTTTTCCAAGGAAAAAAAATTCATATGTCATTTTTATTACATACTATGTAATTTTAATTTTCCTACACAACACCATTATTATTATTAATATATAATGTTATTTTAAGTAATATGTAATTTGAATTACTCCACACAACATCATCATTATTATTATATAATATCATCTTATGTAACAAGATGAGAAGCGTTTTATAGCTTATAACCTCATAATTAAAAGCAGTATGTCTTATCGTATTCTTTTAATGGAAGCATGTCTTCCCCCATCAAGAGCATTGTTGTAATTAGGTACCTGGTGTATAAGTAGAAGATAAATAACATGGGAGACCAATGACTCCCTAGAATTGCTATAAAAACTAGTGAAGAACACTTGTAGTTCAAGAGAGGTCGATATAAAGACATAATGTCTTGGTTAAACCATTGGGGTGTTGAAGAAAATGTCACTTTGCAAAATATCAAAAATATTATTACTCCTAAGTTTAAAGAAATAATGTGGGACGAAAATGATTTAGAGTTCAAAAAGAAATTAAGATACTATAAGGACGTCATCAACCCTAATCTAGAAGACCAAAAATATCTCTCCATTTTAACTAGCTCGAAGAAGAAAACTAGTTTAGCCAAAATAAGAACAAACACTCATGAGCTTCGTAGTGAAACAAGGCACTGGACAATTCCTAGAACACCATAGGAGGAAAGGACTTGCCATCTCTACGAGACTAACAACATTGAAGATGAAAGTGACTTTATCGTAGAGTGCCCTACGTACACCCACATTAAATCGCAATTTCACAATCTTTATCATAATACTAACCTCCATAATTTTTTAACTAGTCAAAACTATAATGACCTTAGTACTCTTCTTTGTAAGTTTTTTTAGCATAACAATAAAGTTTTATAGCAACCCGAGTAATTGTTTTCTTTCTTCTCAAGGTTCGATAGACCAAAGTTGGTCTCAATGGACATTAACCATTATCATCAACATATATATATAATTTGCACGAGGATCTTTAATATCAAATTCCTACATTAAAAAAAACAAACAAAACAAAACATTTTCATTTTCATTTCTTTTTATTTGGAATATTAAGTTTTTCTACATCTATTATAGAATAGATTGGAGATTTGTGGTATTGGAAATGAAGATTTTCATGGTGGGGTATTTTGGAGTGTTTGTTTTATTTGGTTTTTTAGGCAAAGTTTTGTTATGATGTACTCATTTTTTTGAAATTCCAGTGGTTTAGATCATCTTAAAATTGGTTGAAATTTTTTAAGAGTAAAGGTTTCACCAATCAAATGGAACTATAACTTTTAGCAAGATTCCTATCAAATTTGGCTAATTTTTTTTGTTGAAAATGGATTGACCACTCCAATACATCGCAATATATAAGTTCTGAAAACACTTTGTCAATTAAATGTCTACAAATATAACGACTCTCCTACTCACGTGATTGGTTGATTGCTTCCATAGCCTCCTTTTATTTTTAACAGGAACTGTAAATTTTCATTGAAAAAAAAGGTTGTCACAACCATCTAAAACAAAACAAAAAAAAACACAATATGATATCCGGATTTACATAAGCAAAAACTACCAAAGCAATAACTATCTTATCCTTCCTAAAGGCCTTACAATTCCTCCTATTTTCCACCACACAATAAGAAAAATAAACCCGATGAACTGGAAGTTTAACATAATACAAAAAAAACATCAACAAAAACCTAGGACTTGTCACTACTACTTATACTTTGTATTCACGGCTGGAACAGACTTTGAGACTAACATTTCTTCCATTGGTTGTGCTCTGTTAGCTAATGTTTCCTGGCAATGACTGCATTGGTTCATATTAACCAAATTTCAGACATCTTCTGTTATTCTATCAAATTTCTCATGCAATTCTTTAATATCTCTGTTTATGCCTTCAATTATTGATTTTTGACAGGACTACTTATGAAGCATATACCCTATATCAGTTGAAACTTCCTGGTTCTGTCAAATTCCATTGCAATTTGCCTCAAAGACCTTCCTCATATGTATTTTCAAATCCACAATGCTTTCCTTTACATTGTTTAGTCCCACATTCCACCATTTTCTTCTGCTTTTCTCAGCTTCCATTTCTATTGTATCCGCCATCAAAAACCTGGAGAAACTGCTAAATAATTCCACGCGATTCAAGACAAAAGCAACCATGGTAGCCTCCCTCTCTGGCTCAAAATGTTGAAAAGAACCATGTCCTTATCCTTGAAATACTCCCCTCTCCTTTCCCATTTCGCATGCAGGGGTAGATGTTGCTTTGTGCTGAAGTAAATGTCGCATGCTTGCTCTTTGAAGGCACTGTCTGGAAATCACGTGGGTCACTACATGCTAGCCACCATGTAAACTCCTTCTATTTCCCTAAATCACAAAACATAGGCTCATTCTGCTAATATGGGGGTTAATCATGGGATATGTTGGAGTGTAGCCCCTATGCTATGAAGAATCACCACTCCTGGCTCAAGTTTTAACCCTTTGTTGGCTAGCAAATCCGCTTTTCATTGTTTTCCTAGAGAACATGCTTGAAGCTGAGGTTTTACCTTCAATGAAATGTGAAATTCTTCTTGCTATTCTTTTACATCTAATATTTCCATTCTTGTATCAACTCCGCATATTTTGTATTACTTGGCGAGAATCTCCAATTGTAATTGTTTTGTCGATGTTCTACTTAGTTACTAGTTCGATGCCATACATAATAGCTAGCCATTATGCTTCATTATTATTTCTTGAGCCTAGACCCCAAGCAAATGATTCTACTAGTTTTCCTCCTGGATCATAAATAATCCCTCCCACACCTCCCTCCATAGCTTCCTTATCCAAAAATAAACAATGAAATAAATAAAAAGATACATTTTGTTTGCCATCATAAAATAGTTGTTATATTTTTAGAATATCCCTTCTCTCCTTTACATAATACAAGCTTCATTTTTAATAGTTTTAAAATATCCTTTCTCTCCTTTGCATAATAAAAATAACCCCTCCCACACCTCCCCCCATAGCTTCCTTATCCAAAAATAAACAATGAAATAAATAAAAAGATACATTTTGTTTGCCATCATAAAACAGTTGTTATATTTTTAGAATATCCCCTTTCTCCTTTTTTTCCCAAGAGAAAAATAGTGGTTCCTTGTTATTCAACTGAATAAAAGGTAACTTGTGTTCTGCATCATGTATACATATACGAAGGAGTCCATCAGACAGCCCATTATTACATAACATACGCTAGACCAGGGGTCCATAATAACAACAAGCAGTAGAAGATTAAGAGTCCATCACTCATCCACGAAGCACCTAGAAGTAGAGATACAAGTGATAACCTAGGTGGCTAAGCTAAGGAGGCACTCCTGTGCGGAATCTAAACAAAAATAATGGACAAATCCATTTATGATACCATTATGTGTCATCAACTCAAGCCATATAGTGGTTGAAAATCAAAATAGTGGCTAATATAGCAGAAGTGAGCCATTGCCACTACATTCACCTTCGGTGAATTCCATAAAGTGAAGTAACCCAGATTCAAGACTGAGTGCCTCCTTAGACAAGCCATTCGCTTTATTGTTGTATTCTCTATATACATGGGTGGCTTTGAGATGGGCCAAGGAATCTTGTAGGGCCCTGATATTCCTGCACCAACCTTCAAGTTCAAGTGATGATAGGTCAGCCCTTCTATTAAACCAGTTGATGATTGCAGAGGAGTCTCCTCTAATGTGAAGGTATGGTAGCACCAACATATTTGCAAAGGTTAGTAATACCCATAGTGCAAGGAGTTTTGCACGGGTGTTGGTGCTATGGCGGCAGCCCATCTTTACATAGTAAAAGTGATCATTGCTGATCATGAGATAGATACCAGTACCATCAATTTGTTCGCTGAAGCCCCATCAAAAAAACCAATGGGATATGTACACTCCTGATGCATAACATTCAATTTCCTGATGTGCTTGTGAGAAATGTTCATAGTATGGGCTTGAAGCTGCTCCATAATGTTGTAAATAATCCACTTAGGTACAGGTTTTTGGTCTTCAAAATTGTAATTATTCCCTGTGATCCAAATATTTCATGCCATAATCAGAGGTAGGTATAAGAGAGCTCTTTCCTTGCTTATCCATTTGTTCCAATTTTTCCTAAAAGTATGTTCATTCCAGTAGATAGAGTGTTGGAGGGCCAGACTGAGTCCCCCGATAATCTCCTTTAAAAACCTGCAAGCATCAAAGAGGTGATCCATAGATTCGGCATCTGCAAAGCATAAACAACAATAATTGGGACCAACCCATATTTTTTTGCATAATGTATCCCAGGTGTTGATGCGATTCGAGAGACAGAGCCACCCGAAATAGATAATTTTGAGAGGTGGTTTATACTTCCAAATTTTGCCCAATGAAGTGTCTGGGAAATCTGATATGGTGCTCTTCGCAATCATCTCATAGGCCAAGCTTGCAGTAACCATTCCAGATTTCTTGTTGTAAAGCCAAACTATTGAGTCCATATTATTATTCATATGTATACCCCCATGTGAAAGATCGCTGATATAGTTTGTCTAGGTCTCTTTCCAGGATCCATTGATGTCTAGGTCAGTGGCTGAGAGCCAGTACTGTTGACTAGAGTTAGAGCATCGAGCATGATTTAGTGTGGTGATACAATAATCCTCCAAGTAGCATCTGAGGTCTTCCAGGAGAACAAAGTCTGAGTTAAGGCTTGCAATTGAATCCACCCCAACCCGAATGCTGCTACCATTACCAACCTTCCATCCAAGGTGGCATGTGATCCATGACAAGGCTCTGATAAATCCATTCTATATATAAGATGTGCCCATAACCCTGAAATCTTTGTAACGGAGCCAAGCATCTACAGACCTGCCTTTGAGATATTTAAAATTGATAATGTGTGACCAGATACCCTTTCCAGTTAGAACAAGCCATAGAATTTTAAGTCTAAGAGCAGTACTGAACCAGTCTAATTGCTTGATATTCCAGCCACCTAATTCATAGGGTCTTGATAAATATTTCCAGTCCACTAAATGTGATCTGTAGCCACCCGATGAGCTCCCCCAGTGAAAGTTAAAGATGGATCTTCTAAGATAATTCATGACAGTTTTAGGCATTCTAACAAGAGTTAACTAGTAGACAGCAAGTCCCAAGAGTACCGCTTTTACCAAGATAAGTCTACCACCGAGGGAGTGTAGTGTATGAGTCCAATTATTGATTCTTTGTTCAAACCTCTTGATAATCCAACGCCAATCCTTGACAAGGTAACCCAGTGGTTTCAAATAAAATCCCAAGTATTTGAAACCAACCATCATTGGCTCCATTTTATAAGGTAGGGTGGCTCCAATATCAGCCTTGGTGAGTTCATCGACATCATTAAAGAGAAGTGTGGACTTTTCCTCACTGATTTGCATGCCCGTAGCATAGCAGAACAGGTCAAGGAGCTGCTTAAACTGCTGCCACTCATCAACAGTAGCCTCACCAAATAATAAGACAACGTCTACAATAGTAAGTGAGTGAGAAAAAATGAGGAAGTAATCTTGAAACCTGTAATGACTCCTCTTTGTTGAGAATATTGTATCAATAAACTTGAACTTTCAATGATTAAAATAAATAATAGAGGAGAGAGTGGGCATCCTTGCCTAATGCCTTTAGATGCGGGAAAGAACTTTGAGGGGGTGCCATTCACTAACACAACAAAGTTTGAGGTTTCCACACAACGAAGGATCCAGTTTACATCCACAAATGGAATACCAATCTGTAAGAGGACTAGTCTGAGGAAGGTCCAGTTCACTCTATCAAAGGCTTTGACTAAGTCAAGTTTAAGGATAATAGCCTTTTTCTTTTCAACTTTTATGGTGTGCATGACTTCATGGGCAATGCCTACGGGATTTATGATCTGTTTATGATCTGTCTATGGTGTAAAAAACTGAACTGGTTCCTTGAGATGGCTCTGTCCATAATAGGCTTAAGTCTGATGGCAACCAATTTGGAGAAGACCTTATACACAAAATTGTAGAGGTAGATTGACCTATAATTGGAAAAAGATGTTGGATTATCACATTTAGGGATAAGTGTGATGAAGATAGCATTAAGTGAACCAGATACTTTACCTTCAGACCTGGATCGAGTAACAACATTAAGTATATCTTGTCCAACTAAGTCAAAGAAGTGGATACAGAATTCAACTGGCCACCCATCCGGACCTAGGCTCTTATCTTTTTTGAATCCCTTGAGGACACCTTCAATCTCAGAGAGAGAGAAGGCATACAAGAAAGAAGCTTTATCATCCTCCGTGAGATATGTGGGGAAAAGCTTAATAACCTTGAGTTGGTCTTCAATATTGGTGGAACCATCATCAAAGAAAGATTTGAGAAATCTGCGGCCCCCATATGCTTAACCTGAGCATCATCTTCACTTAAGATGCCATGTTGATTCTGTAGACCCCAAATAGAATTCGAGGTTCTCATAGCAGAAGCATAGGAATGGAAGAATTTGGTATTTGCATCCCCCTCTTTTAAATAGTCCACCCTACTCTTAAGTTTGCAAGTTAAGATCTCATGGTATAGTAAAGTGTGCTTACGTGATTTAAGTTGAGTGTGCTGGGATGACTCATAGACAGACAAGATCCCAAAGGTCTAGGTAGTAAGTAGTTTATGAATGTTTGAGTCCACTTCCAATTGCTCCCGAGTGTTAGACAATTTCATCTTTTTTCCCCAAGCTTTGACAAAATCCTTGAGTCTAAGGAGTTTGGTGGAAAGCACTGACATGGGATCAAGAAGAGGAGATATAGGATCAGTCCAGGAGGAATGGACAATATCAATGAACTCTTTTTCATGAAGCCAAGCCCTGTTAAACTTAAATGGATAGTTATGACAGTGTTGGATCAAGTCCCACTGATCAAGACAAATAAGGTATTGGTTTGAAATATCTGATGGGTGAGTTCAAGATTTATTGTTGTTTAGAGCAGGAATGATACGAACAGAAGCAATAAATCTATCCAGACATTTACTGACACCCTCAGTACCAGTTCTACTATTTCTCCAAGTGGGGTCAGGGTGGACAGGTGCAAGGTTGACCATATTAGCCTCATTCAGTAAATGTGTGAAAAAAGGAGAAGTGTTATCCAGACAAGCTTTAGTACCCCAAATCTCAAAGTTAGATAGGGTAAAGTTCAAGTCTCCATCAAGTATCAGGTTAAGGAAGTCAAAGATGCCACCACCAAGCACATTATTCCAAAAGGATCTGTTGGAGTAAGGTCCATAGCAATTTAAGATGGAGAAGATCATGTCTAGACCTTTGAGTTTAGCCTTGATCAAAATGACAGCATAGGAGTGATATGCTTTGCAACGAGCAGTGAGTGGGTTCCAGCTAGTGAGAAGGCCCCCTAAAAGGCCTTGAGAATCCAGGGCACAAAATTCCCATCCAGGCTTCATCTTGGAGAAGAAGTGAAGAGCAGAAGAGTGGTCACACATTGTTCCTTGGATCATAATCATATCAGGATTGAGAGAGGAGAAGAGTGTTCTAAGGGATTTTCTTTTGGTAAGCCCTCCAAAACATCAAATATTCATAGATATGATCTTCATGGGTCAACTTGAGTGTCAGGTGACAATGCTCTAAGTGCTTGAGGTGAGTTTAGGGATCTAGCATCTGCTTTGATACGAGCTGATAGAGGGGTATACAGTCCTAAAGATCCAAAATCATTCGATGATTTATTCCTCCTTGACTTCCGGATGGTAACATTTTGGAATCTTATAGAGTCTAGGGGTAAGGTGGAAGGTGAGATAGGAGACTTGTCTGAGAAGATGTCCAAATATTTCAGGAGAGAAGGGTCCTTAAAGGAGGGTGAAGAAGTGGGGCTAGTGGGATTAGCAATAGGAATAGTAGTGGTTCTTTGGAGAGGGGGGAACTCGTCCAAGGTAAAAGCAGCGGGAGATAACCAAGGTAGAGAGTTAGAATCCAAAGCTGGTAAAGGCACACCTGCTTATGATTTAGGATGTACAGATGTGGGGATTTCTGGAATGTTCTCAGAGGAAGCTGTAGGGTTCGAGAGAGTAGTGATGGGGTAAAGGTCGAGGATGCTTGCGCTAGTGTCTTGGTGTCCTATATATACTGTAGTTGCACTTTAGTAAGGTCTCCTACAGAGGTCGGAGAGGCCAAGTCATAAGGACCGGGAGGAGTAGGAAAGTCAGTATTTTCAACAGGTAAAGAATCCACCTGTGAGTCAGATACTAGTTCGGGATCTGAGAATCCAAGATTTAAAGGACGCCCATGACGAAGGGCATAACAAGAGTTTTTTAAATGCCCCGTTTCATGACAGTGGTTGTATCTGAACAAGATGTTTAGATAGTCGAGTATTTGGGTGATCAATGTGCTTCCACAATAGATCTCAATCTTCGATAAGAGTCCATGGGAAACATCTAGTTCTACCAAGACCCTAGCCATCCTTTTGTCAAAAATCAAGTTGAAATCCTTCTCCAGCACCACAAATTTCCCAATTGTGTTCGAAATACCAATCAGAAAGACTATTTTCCACAGAGGGAAGGGAAGAGCCGGCATCAGGACCCACAGGTGTCGTTTAACGACATGTTCTTTTAGTGGGTCGAAATTCGCATGCCAATGGCTGAGGACCAAGGAGTCGTTCCCAACAGTCCAGAGGGAGTTTAGTATACAGGAAGCATCCATGTCCTCAATAAAGACAATGACAAGCCAACAGTTTGTAAGGAGGCTAATGGTAGGGGTATAGTTGAGGATAGGCTTCCAATGGGTCGATGCCCATGAGATCCATTCTTCCTTATTCATGGTGCAATATTCCAACCTACCAATCAACACCTTACTACAGAGTTCACAGACCCTATCTAGCATGATATCCCTCCCGAGATTATAACGGCATTAGGCATCGAGGCTCTTCAAGAGCTTGGTTTTCCTCCGCTGGTGGTAACGAGAGGGCCGGTGTGAATCCCCATCAGGACCACATGGTGGACAGAGCTCAAGGGACTCCATGGCCGGAAAGACAAAGGATTCAACAACAGAGGAGCCTACCAACAGGGTTAGTCAGCAAAGGTAGTGCTGTAAAAGCAGTCTCCGATGAGACAACAAAGGAAAGGACCAGACACAGAGAGTAGGGATACCAACAAAGTATTATAAAACCAGGGCAGAAGGCTAAGGAAAAACCTTAATGAACCAGAAGATGAAAACCCTATTCCCACTTTTTGTCATGGTTGGTACTAACCCTCGCGAGAGGTTGAACTCCAGGTCGGGTTAGAACCCATATACAGACAGGGAAGGATAAAATACAAACCCTAGTGAATAGAAAAATCAAATCAGTACAGAGAAAGTCAGATGAGTACCTTAAAATCCAGGACCTGTTGTGTTCTCAAAACCGCCAATCGACATCATTACCCAACAGTCGTAGATAGTCCACTCTGGGTCGTCATCAACGGATAAGATCAATGATAAAAGGCGATGGAGGTCTTAACAACAAAACCCATACATGCCATGCAGGATGTTAAAAGGAAACCAAGAGTCCCGTGAAAGGTTTAAAAAATGGAGTTCAAGACCGGTATACGGAGACAAACTCCAGAGAAGTAGCGTATGGGCTAGTAACGTTCCAAATAACCAGGCATGAGGAGTAATAACATTGCAAGCCACCATGTAAACAACCGCAATGGTTCAACAGACCCGAACGTTGAAGGTCTGTAACACAATCGCCGACATGGAAGAAGGTCGAAACCATCCCTTCTCTCCTTTACATAATACAAGCTTCATTTTTTATAGTTTTAAAATATCCTTTCTCTCCTTTACATAGTAAAAATTTCCTTTAAAACTTGCACAACATACCTTTTAATTTCCCGTTTAAATAATTAATTTCTATAACTTGCATGGCCTATCGCATCACATGGACTTGTTTTCATATAATTATAAATATTTTAAACTTAGGTTTATTTGTTTCATCTTTCATACAAAAAAAATTTATTTTTATTTTATAAGAACAAATAGTAATTATATTAAAAATATTATTGGGTTGCCTCAAGTAGTAAGAGTACAAAAAATAGGCTTGCAGCTCAATTCGATAGACTTCTTCTTATTACTTCGAGAGTTTTGAAATTATAAACAAAAAAGAAAGGTGAAAACCTATAACTAATTGCAATGGCTGGGAGCCTGGGTTTCTGACTCGGACACCGCCATCTCAAGAGAGACGAACCGATGGTTGGCATCAACTAGGGGAATGGAAGAGCAGTCACAACTAGACCTTGCAGGGTTGCCACCCATCTATAGGATAATGACTCTAATATGCAACATCATGAGTTGAGCTTCAATAGATGTTATTGTGGCTTAAAGAACCTCGTTTTTCTCCTTTTTAATCCTAATTTTGGTTAACATGCATGTTCCCACTACTTGGTAATTTCACACTCCTGGTCACACAACTCTTCTTCTTGTTCTATGTGTTGCTCCACAATATGTAAATCTTGCTTGCATTCTCTTATAAACCTTCTCATCACTCTGCCCCTATGTCGACTTTCATCTTCCACTTGTTGTGGATCACGAAAGAGGCAAACTTCCTCCCTTCTATGCGCTCGATGTCTCAACATTTTAAACCGGCCTGTGAATTTACCCTAGGTTCTCCGTACCAACTTTCTTTGCTCTCCTTATTTCCCCTATTCCACACGATGTAAGACAATATGAAATTCCATAAAGTATTGACGTTTTATTTCCTTTCCACCTTTTCGAGTCTTGATTTCATCTATGGCAGCGTGCATCATCTACACCTCATTTTGCTTGTGTTGGAGTACGATCTGGCTAGATCCTTTGAAGTCGAACATCTCATCTTTCATTCTAACACCAAGCCTGTACTGAGTTACGGCATTTAGGAATGATTTTGAGGGGTTTGTATGAATATCAATTAATTGTGATGCGCGGGGCAACTGTGGTGATAAATGCTTATCATGCACCTAGATACTCCATGCATCACCATCATGGGATTGTATCCCACATGGAGGGCTCCAAACCTAGTTGAAGTTGATGCTATTTCAGACATGCGACGGGGTTAGCAAATCTACCTGGTTCCTCGCTAATGTTTCATAAGATGTGCTTAAATTGCACCCTATTCAAATTGCCAGTTTCTTGCCTAATATAGTCTATAATTGTTTGAAGGAATATGTCGTATGGATTATCTATATATCTTACGATCATAAACGAGTCTCCAAAGATTATAACGGAGGGGATCATGTTTTTCAAATGATTTTGCAGTCTTAAAAAAGAGCTAAAGCTTCTACTTGATTGCTAGACCCCAAACAAATCTTTTAATCAAATGTCTTCCAAGCTTTAAAAAAAAGCATCATGCAACTGCGACTCCTTATACAAATTCTTTAAACTTGCATCATATACCTTTAATATAAACTTTTTTTACCTAGATACCAAACCTTTACACCTCTTTTTTTAACATAAAATGTAAAGTATTTATATAATTAAAAAGGGTTGTGCACAACCATCTAGTACAATGCAAGTGAAAAACTGAAATTAGGAAGCTGAGATAGAAGATCAACAAAAACTATTATCCGAGTTGAAAACCATCTAAAATCGACATGTGATAGTTCCTACTGTGCACTATTGTTGAAGTAGTGTATATGCATATGAACTATCGATTCAAGATTATACAAAAAAACATAAACAAAGTTGAGGGAATTATTTTGGTTTGCCTGGGAACCCCACAGGTTGGGTGACTGAAAATTCTTCCATTGGCTGAGCTGCTTCTCTAGGGTGTTCTTGACAATGGCTGCATTGATTCATCTGAACGAGCTTCTGGAGGTCTTCCTTGCTGAAAGCAACCGTTCCCATAAGCTCTTTAAGGTTTTTGTCATGATCATCTATGCGGGAGTCGTGACAGCTGATTTGGTAGGACACATGCCTCTTGTCAGAAACCCGGTGTTTGACGCCCGAAGCCATATTCCTGTTATCTGCAATACCCATTGCAACATAATATGAGAGCCTGTGAATGTGTAACTTGAGGACTTCGTGACCTGCCTTAAGGGAAGAGTACCTCGAACCCGAGCCTTTTCCTACCATTGAAATTCCTGCGAGCTAAGAAGAATCCTGAACGATGGAAGCACTGCTAGATGACGGAGCTGGAGGGGAAAGTGCAACGCTTCCGGCAGCAAGAGCTTCAACAATATGCGAAATGTTGGTATCAACTTCGACAGTGACTGGGAAGATGGTTACAACAGGCCTTTCCACATCTAATGCCGAGTGAGCTAAGGAAGAACCTGCAAAGAAAGGGCTCTATGCCTTCAGTAGGAGGATTCAAATGCAAAGACGAGAGAGTAGAAGCATGCAAGCGGAGGCAGGAGAAACCAACATGGAAGAGCTTATAGTCGTCGAGCAAAGGATCCAGATGTGGAGTTGAAAGGGGAGAGTCATTCAGATGGGAGAGAGAGTCCATGGTGCGTGTGTGGAAGTTGGCTTGCACAAAGGAGAAGGACGAAGAGATAAGGCATGGCAGGATGGGAGGCCACACGTCGTGGGAAAGGCCACTGATGCGGACAAGGAGGGGTGCGTTGATCAATGCAAAGAGACTTAAGGAGGAGAGGGTATGAGAGGGGAAGGTTTAGGGGATAAACTCATGGGTGATCCCTTGGTCATTAAAAACCAAAGAACCTTGGGTAGGGAGGCCCCTTTGTTGGCCAAGCTATTGACAAGGGCATTGTTCGATTTGAGAATGTGGTAATAGGTAGTGCGAGAGGGGAGGGTTAGATTGGATATCATGTTGTAGTATTTTCTACAATTAATGGATCCTGTAGAGTAACCTGAGCGCATCTTTAGGATGACATGACGGGAGTCCCCAAAGACGAGAAGATTTGAGATGGATCCTTGATCTATCATTTCAAGGCCATGTAGAAGCACCAGCCATTCCACTTCATTGTTTGTCTTGCGTCCAAGGCCCCATGCAAAGGTCTTCAATATTTGTCCTCTAGAGTCAAAGATGACCCCTGGTACACCTCTCCTCGGACCAAACCTTTACACATAATAATGACTACTTTCATTATGTTGCTCTTAATATAATTTATTTTTTACTTCGATACAAAACCTATTACTTTTTAAATATTTTTTTACTTAGATACCAAACCTTTACGCTTAATAATAATGACTACTTTCATTATTTTGCCCATAATATAATTTTCTTTTTACTTGAATACAAAACCTACTACCTTTTTCACCTAAATTTCGGCTAGAGAAGTATAATATTAATATTTAATATTATTTAATAATATATAATTTATAAAAAACTTTAATTAAATTTATATATATATAATTTAATTAATTAAGTTTTTTTATTAAATCCAAACATTAACACAAAATGAGTGGACGTCCTTGCATAATTTTTATTAAAGGCTAGTGCTAGCACACTCAAATTTTTTTGTTCGATACAAAACCTGCCACTTTTTTCACCGAAATTTCGGCGAGAGACGTGTAATATTAGTATTTAATATCATTTAATAATATATAATTTATTAAGACTTTAATTAAATCTTCATATATATATATAATTTAATTAATTAAGTTTTCTTTCTTGGATTCAAAACCAACTATTTTTACCAAAATTTCGATAAGAGACATGTAATATTACTATTTAATATCATTTAATAATATATAATTTATAAAAACTTTAGTTAAATCTTTTATATATATATAATTTAATCAAATAAAATTATGTCTTATCCAAACATAACACAAAATGAGTGGAAATCCTTGCATAATTTTTAATTAGAGGCTAGTCTTATTGTCTAGCACACTTCAGTTTTAGCTAGTGACCCACCTAGCAACATGTAACCAAATAACAATACATATGTTCAAACCAAAGCCTTACTAGATACGTTTGATCTTCTTCTACGGGCAATAATAAGGATAATATTATATAAGATTGAAAATTGGATCAATCCAATTTTGATTTGATTCTATAGTGGAAGAGTAGGTTGGTTTGTCATTTTACTAAAAGGCATTGAATGAAGTAAATGTCAAAGTGGAGATGTCTAAAATTAGATGATTTGGATTGGATGATCATTTTTCTTGGAATCTTGCTTTTAGATTTTGTAAAATCAGAATGCGTCTATGTTTTAATTCCAATTTTGATGGTACAAATGGATTCAGTACCCTGAAAAACCTTTGGGGTACCCAAAATTCCAAAACTTCAATTGATACTTGGGATTTTAAAAAATTTGACCAGATTTTACCAAAATTGTTTAAGAAATCAGCTTATTCATACCCAAATCATAGAATTTGTAAACTACCCGGTATTCTAGGCTATAAGAGAAAGATGACATGATGATGTGATTGGTCGAAATTTTATCATTTTTATAAAAAAATTAATTAAATATAACCAATAGATTAAAAAGTTATTGATTTTTTATTCTCATAAATAAGAAGCTTTAAAAATGTATTTTCACAGCTTAAATAAAGAAAAAAATTAAACCCATTAGTATTAATATTAATTAATTAAATCTAATTCATAAATTAAAATGTTATTAATTTTTTATTTTTATAAATAAGAAGCTTTAAAAATGCACTTTTATAACCTAAATAAACGAATAAAAGCCCATTTTAATTTTTGGGGTTGTTCTCGTCTTTTTATTCTACACGGGGTTTCTAATTTTATCAAACCTTTGAAAATAGAAGTTGTGTAATTATTATTATTATAATAATAATTATTATTATTATTTTTAATAGTGACTTAAGAAATTTTGATAATATATGGTTCTCAAAAAAATGTCATCCTATTTATGAATATGGGCTTTCTTATTTTTATACCAATATTGATGGAGTGTATATGGTAATTGATCTTCGGTCAACCACCATTGGTTGGTGTTTTGCGCAAAAAATAATAAAAAATTTGCTAACTTTTACATTATAGCCTCAATTTTTCTATTTTTCCCAATTATTTCAAGTCATTTGTTTGGCATACCATTGGCTAATCACTTCAAGGTCTTATTATCGGGTCGATGGCTGGCTTCTTGGCAACTACAAAGATTTTTAATGCTTTATTTGACAGTTGCAATCCAAAATCGATTTTTTATTCATCACATCTCAATTCTTGGGGCTCCTCATTAACTAACATTAATTTCCCCTTTAATTTTTGTTATGACAATTGTTTGGCATATCACCGCCTAGCTGTTCACCACCTTCCTACACCCTTAATCCTACATTTTCTTAAAATTTTAAAATTGATTTATACATCATCTCATTGGTTCATTAAATTGAACCATTATTGTTGCATTAAAGAGGCATAGATCTTGAATTTATGTCCTTCTCCATAGTTGAACTTAGGGAAGCAATGCATTTAATGTACTGATAAACAAATGCATTTAATGTACCACCTTAGTCTCCATCACTTGTATCCTCTGTCAATGCCACCACCTGTTCATGGCCACCGCCACTGCCTATTCGTGGTCATTGCCACCTCCTCTCTGTGGTAAACTAGAGCACTACAAGATGACCTTAATCCTTATAAGGGCCTTCTTTTCCACCATATTGCACTGCCTGCACCGCCTTCTCGCTTGCACTGCCTTCTCATCATCGCTACATGTTCTGGTAGATTGTTGTTTGTGATGCTAACCGCCTTCATTGCTTATTCCATTCTCGACTATGATATCGTCTTCATGGCCTCCTTTAACTACAATTCGGTCCCAGTCATTTCATTTGCATGCAGTGGCTAGCTAATGGATGGAGTTTCATTTATAGGGAGAAGCAAGTTGATGGATGTATAAAATAAGCGGGCTCTTCTACAACTCTTCAAATGGCCAAAGAAAGATAAGCATAATCTAGAGAAAACCGCAACATATGCAAGTATTTCACAACTATTATACATATTTATCTTATAAGATATACATATTACATTAATCTTACCAGAATTGAATTGTGGACAATGAAGCGCCCTCTATGTGGTGTTAGTGTTAGACGGACGACATTGGCATATGATTCATGTATAGGGTTCTGATGAAAACTAGAGAAATGCTCAAAACTAACAATTAGCTTCCATAAATAGATGACAATATGCCCTTCAACCCAATGTTTTTTTTTACTTATAGTCCTCGGTATGAAGGAAATCTATGCAGGGAATCCAAGCATGGAGGTAGTTGCAGGCATCCAAGCTGACAGTGACGCTCTCCATGAAGGAAATATGCAGTTTCCGCATTACAGTGAATCGGCTAATGTTTCATTCTAAATGATGGCTTATGTGATGAGATCTCTCGTCTAAAGTTCCTGCGCTTTTTTGCAAGAAAAAATAAACAAAAAATAACGAATTCCTTGTTCTATGGTTTTGGATTCTTGCACCTTTAACGAGCTGCAGGTTCTCTTGAAATAAGCCTTAAAATCACCAATTATGCAACACTCTTACCAGTTGTTGGTGTATTCTGATCCGATCCAGATGCTTTGAGGTTGAAAATTGCCAAAGACGGTTGTTTCGCTCCAAATTTTGTGCATTCATGAGGAAATTTAAAAAGCCACATGGTCCATCCTAGACGCATCCACCAAGGAGATTAAAATATCCAATTTCGGAAGACCCTCACAGATTTAAGCAAAGCCAGACATAAATAAGTTGCGGGATCCAGTCTTTTTTCCCAAAAGATTTCCTCCAAGACTTCGAATTTCCAACATCAAGAACGACCAACTGCATAGAATTAGAAGAAAACCCTCACAAACGAATGAATTATAAGGATAAGCATATTCAACACTCCAAGAAAGATGATTGAAGGAAACTTGCATCAAGGGTAACCACTACATGGACTGAGAAAGATTTTACTTGTCCAATTTAACTGCTTTGAGGTTGAAAACTGCTAAAGACGATTGTTTCACTCCAAATTTGGTACGTTTGGGAGAAAATTCAAAAAGCTACCTGGTCCATCCTAAACGCATCCACCAAAGGCAATTAAAATATCCACTTTCAGAAGACCCTCACGGGTTTAAGCAATCCTAGCCGTGTTGCGGGATCCGACTTTTTCCCAAAATATTTGCTCCAAGACTCTTAATTTCCAGCCTCAAGAACTTCCGACTCCATAGAATTAGAAGAAAACCCTCACAATCGAATGAATTATAAGGAGAAGCATATTCAATGCTCTAAGAAATGCAATCGAAGAAAACTTGCATCAAGGGTAACCACTACATGGACTAAGAAAGATTGTACTTCAGAAATCCCTAATCCATTATGGACCAAAGAAAAAGATTTTGTATATTTAGCTTTCAATCTAGAATCCAAACCAATGCCCAAAAAAGCCTCAATAGCCTGGACTTGAACTGTTAACACGGAACAATGTTACTTAAACCGCCTCTACTCTGCTGCATTAATGCTCCAACATTGGTTGAATGAATGATGACATGCTAGATATCTTGCAAAAAATGGGGACTAGCACTATGAATCTAGTGATAGGAGCAAACATTAAACTAAATGATATTATTTCCACATTGTGTAAAATGTAGGTTCAGTGAATCAATCATTGCAGACTGAGAATCAAAGTGGGCTTTTCCAAAGTTATATCCTCTTCTAGGCTATGATCCTCATTGCATGGTTTTGTATGCCCACGTGGTTTCCATCCAACAAATTTTGGTGACTCATGGATTGTTGAACAAGTTAAATAATAAATCTAGCATCCTCATACTATTTGGTTCGAAGCCTAGATGAATCCCCTATCATCTATTCGGTGCTAGAGTGATGAGCTTGATGAGGTGGACACACCTCGAATGGCTTGTTTAACTTTCAGTTGGTATTATTTAACGACCACCAATTGAAGAAGAAGTGGCTATCACATACTCTTATGTTAATGATATTTTAGTAGACATAGACATGGAACCTTATTTTACATCTCCTTTCCTAAAGCCTTCTAATAATGTTTTGCTTTTGAGCAAATTGATAGAATCTGGTAGTTGTTCGCCTATTGCTCGACTAAAATGTCTTTGAGATATGTGACATTCCATTATGGTCACATGTGTAAACAATGGGCTCGCATTAGGAATATGAATGTCACCAATGTTTCTAGCCTTATTGTTGATGGCCTTCAACGATGCCAAGCAATGGGTACTAATGGTTGTTATTGGAACATCGGTAGGATAAATAACAAGTGTTGTAGTTCCAACGTTGTTGGAATTGTTTGGAATCCAACTTTTTGGTGTCAACACATGTGAAACCTGAACAAAGCTATTTCCAAGAGGGTGAAATAAAAGGAAAAGCACATTGCATGTAACAGGTGACTTTTTCAAACCACCCGAGTTGCATGCACAACCTCTCTTCCTTTCAAAAAACAAATTTGGCATGCACTGCCTCTCTTCTCTTTAGAAAACAAATTTGACAGTAACATAGTTGTAAAAATTGATGGTTAATTACATTGCATGACACACATAGAAGAGTGCGTTAGCTGAGTGTGGCATCGTTTATCTTGTAAAAGGTAAAGCAAAACCTGTAGCAAATGGTAGAAAGAGTGTATAATCCTTAAATCTTTTAACAATAGAAAATGGTGGAAAATATATAACAAACTAGATAAGCTTACGTTCCTTATCCTATATCATACAAATAAGTCAACTTTCGCAATCTCTGTAGGAAAGTGGCAGCATACTTACTAACCTCGATAGGTATCTGCTGCCACGCAACACTTGTTTTTTTAAGGCTTCAGAATATGGGAGTTCTAAACTTATTTTGCAATTATATTGATTCTTTTTTTTATGATTTCATAGATTTTGGTAAATACGCATGGGTCCAAAAAGTTTGATAATTCGACCAATCTTAAACTATGTTTTGTTATATATATTTTCCGTCTTGGTTTGTAAGTTTTATTATTATTATTTAAGTTGGTGTAATTGTATATGGGTCCAAAAGTATTCTTATCTTTCTACATAGATTTTAAAATTTCCTCCTTTGAAGGCTTTAGAATATGGAAGTTGTCTAATTGTTAGTTTTTTTGGGGGGTCGTATTTTAATGATTTTAGTCCAAAACCCTTTGGAGTTCGTTTGAGCCATTAAACAAAATTTTTGGGGATCAAAATTTTGAAAATAAAGTTACCAGCCTCATCTCAAGGTTATTTTATACATCGAGGGCATTTTAATGAAGCATAGATTGCTTCAATTGGAGTTGATATGAGGATGTTATGCCTCCCACAAGAAGACTTATCATGTTGACTAACATGGTATTAAGTGGATGACACATCAATTCCTATTACTCACACATGTGGAGCTAGTCCATGTGGACATCAAAAATATTCGAGAGCGTTTAAAAACCTAACCCTAATTGGGAGTTAGGGCTTCCAAAAGCCATAACCATAGCCCTATTTGACTATCAGAAATTGTTATAAATTAGGCCAATACGAAAGCAAATGGTTCCATTCTTGTTGTATTGATCAATTGTTCCAATGTTGAATAAAGCAAAGGAATGAGATATTTTTAGCAAAACGTGGGAAGTAGGAGACCTTGTGGCATCCATAGGCCATAATGTCCATGGCAATTTCATAGTGAGTTCACATTCCTTTGTATTTTCATTTCATAACCGAGAATAAAAGAACAAGTCATAGTCCTTACCCTGCAGTTGGGTTTTCCCATAATAGGTTTCCCAAGGTACATTGTGTTTTCATAGCGTAGCAATTGTTTTAGCCTCTCTTTTTTTTCTTTTTTCTTTTTGTAAATAAAATAGTATATTACTTCAAATATACATAATTACATGTTTGATATTTCCATGATAGCAAGATTAACCGAGTTTCAAATAAAACTACTAGCTCTTATCTGACTTCTAACCATCTCTACCAAATGTTCAAAAATATTCACCATATCCCACAAAACAGAGCAGCTTGCTTTTGCCTCTATTACCCCAAGATACATATTGTAAAACGACTGGACTGAGAACCCCATAACTGCTATTAGCCGATGACTAGAAGACATATACATAAACATAAACATAGAAAAACATACCCAAATCTAATTAGAAGCTTCCAACCTGGAAGCTAGCAATAGTGGTCGTAGAAGGAGACTTTCCCACTGAAGCAGTCCTAGCGAGGTCCCTAACAGCATTGCCGCATTGTGCAGTATCCAACCGGCTCCCCATCACTTGGCGATGAGCGGCTTCCTCCTGCACCATCCTCGTCGGGTATAATAGGATGCCCATGTGTGCCATTATGACATCAATTTTCTTATGCATAAGGCGACAACCGCCATTATGCTCTTTCCAGGCTTTAGCAGACTCCTAGTTCCCTTCATGTTTGGCGTCCTTAGTAACATAAGAGTGGGCGAATAGGTTCATATTGACCTAGTAAAACATGAGCATGTGGTCATAGGTCATTGCTCACCCTACTATGTTGCCCGAGTTGACAACCCAGTCTTCCACTTCTTGGCATAAATCCTCAACAAGAATGAGTTTGACTTTGTCCCACATATTTCCTACCACCCTTTCGATTTCCTTACGAACGACCAAAGGAACATGCTCTATAAAGAAATATGTTGCTTCCTGGGCATGCAATTGAGCCCTTGTGGCCTCTCGACGCTCATTCGTCTGCCTCATGACCCCCTTCCCCATCTTGCAACTTACAATTGAGGCCTCCCCTAGACCCACCTCACTTCTCAAAGCACGTTTGGGTGCCATGAGCCTGGAGTGGCTAGAAATTCTCTCACCAAACTCTCTTAGATTAGCAAAAACCACAGGTTCCTATGTCTGAACACTCGCCACACTCAATTCCAAGATGCTAATAGCTAAGAAGCCCCCTCGAATGAGAATGAAAGGTGGCAAAGCATGTCCAGAATATAAGGTTGTAGGGGCCATCATAACCTACACTACTTTGTACCTGGCTCCCATCATCCTAATCATACCATCATCCCCCTCCGTACCACAGATTGTACCAGGCATCCTCTTAGCTTTTAAGACCAGATCACCTTGTCGATACGTATCCTCCTGGCCCATCCTGTCACTCTTGAGGCCGTACCCAGATAGGACATTGAGGGCTTGGCTCCAGAGGGCTAGTCCTTTTATGCACGTGAGCCCGCATGGCATGGATCCTGATCATCCTAGGCTATCATTTGCCCCTTGTCACCATCCCTGCTCCCATAATCATGAGCCTCCACCTGTGGCCTTGTGTCATGATCACGAGCTGCCAACTGCCAGCACTGTGGGGCCCAAATTTCAACACGAAAATCTTATAGCGTACCGCTGCGATGGACCGTACCTCCCTCCATGCCAACATTGGCCAACATGGTAGCCACCTTGTTGTCCTCCCAGCGAATGTGGCAGAAAAATATGCCCAAGTGTTCAGCAAGTAGGGAGTGGAGGGTGTCAATTTGGCTTGCCAGTCACCAGGTGGATCAAGTTCTCTCACTTGTCCTCCCATTTACAAGGTGATGAGAAATTTGAATCAAAATATTGGAGTCTCCTTCAACGATCACAGGAAGCCACCCTTCCCTAATCAGACATTTGAAGCCGCGTATCAGGCCTTCCAACTTGATCGAGTTATTGATATCAATACTAATGGCGCCATAGTAAATATACCAAATCCGCTTTGTTGAGTCACAACATACTCCACTATAACCAGCAGGCCCAGGATTTCCTCTGGAGGCCCCATCAAAGTTTATCTTACAAACCTGAACTAGGGGTGGAGACCAAGAGGCTGGGCTCGAGGGTCTGCAAATCTTGTTCCTCCTCCGAAGACCTTCCATCTAGGATCTGTCCAAGCCCCATTCATCTGCAACATGGCTTTCCTCTCTTGGAATGATATTGTCGTGATCACTCCACTGCATGCTTTAGATAGTGGACAGGAGATTTACAACCATGGTCTTCAAAACTTATTCGACCGTATGGATCTTATCCCGTAATATCCATCCATTTCTTTCTTTCCAGATACACCATAATACCATCCCTGGGAAAGCCTCCCAAAGAGTGAGAAGGATACGGTTCTTGAAAGCCTTAGGGTGCCAATCACACAGCATTTGGGCCGGTTTCCCTCTCCTTCTATCACTCCTCCTAAATCCCAGAGTCCCTTTGTCCCTAATGGTCGAAGCATAAGGGCAGTTGTCCAACAAATTCCCCATGATTTCCTCGTCCTGAAGACATAAGACACACTGGGATGGGCCCTAGACCCCTTGCCTATGAAGGTTTTCTCCTGTGAGGATTCTACCCTTAACCACAAGCTAAACAAAAATTGTGACCTTTGACCAGAGATTAGTGTCCCAAAGTTTCTTCCATATCCCGTCTGCCTCCTCTTGGGTTCCTATCTTGATATTGTAAGCCTCCTTAATGTTGAAGGAGCCCCTCTCATAATAACCCCGTCTTAAGATATTCGACCCTACTCTGGTCCCGATGAAACACATTTGGAGATCGTCTTGGAAGGACCGCAGGTCCTCATCATTGATTGGGCCATCCCTTACCTGGAAATTCCACTGTAGCTGCCCATCCAGACCCAGATATCCAATATTGACTCACTTTCTCCCTGCCTTCCTCAATACCTCTCTCTCGGATGCGCCTACACCTTGGATCTGATCCCAATCTGGGAAGCTGATTCCAGGAGTTCTCCCAAAATTTTGCGCTCTCCCATCCCTGATCTCCCATAAACAATGCTCTTGCATAATCCTTCTCCTATTAACCGCTTTCATCCATATAGGAGATCCAGGTTGCTCCTCATTGAGATGCACCAAGTGATTGTTGGGCCTGTCTCTGGCATATTTGATATGCCATAGCCTGGCCCAAGCCTCAACCGCGTAATTGCACCACCGCCACCAAACTTTGTCACCCTCGATTTCCACCATAACTTCAGGGTCCCGTAGTCCTAAACCCCCCTCCTCCTTGGGTCGACATATCCCTTCCCAACTCACCAAAGAGAATTTAGCCTTAGCCTCCCTTCGACCCCACAAGAAGTTCCTCTTCAAACTTCGTATCTTACAAAGAACAGATTTTGGAGCTGACAAAACTGAGAAGAGATAGATTGGCATAACCTGAAAGACTGCTTTCACAAGAACTAATCTACTAGGAAAATTTAAAGGCCGAAGAACCCAACTAGAAATCCTCTGTTTCATTTTATCTACGAGGTCTTTCCAAGAGGATTTTTTCAACTTCCCCATCCCAAGGGGTATCCCCAAGTATTTGGAAGGCATTACTCCTCTGGAAAAACAAAGAATCTGGATGATATTCCTCTCAACAATGGGAACTATGTCAAGGAAAAAAACTTGGGATTTATTTGCATTAACTGCCAAACCCAAAGCCATAGTAAAGAGGTTTAGGCTCATTTTGAAGGCTCGAGCTTCTTGGACTGAAGGGTGCCCCATGAGCATAGTATCATCTACAAATTACTGGTCCGTCTGGGGGTCCATTCCCTTGTGGATACTGAGACCCAATAACTCCCCAGTCCCCGCTTGAGCCTAGATGAGCCGGTTTAGCCCCTCGGCCATCAGAAAAAAGAGGAACGAGGACAGTGGGTCGCCCCGCCTTATACCTTGAGACATATGGATGACTTTGGATGGAAACCCATTTAGGAGGATATTGATGAAGGGGGTCGTAACCAAACTCATGACCCACTCCGCCCACTTATGGCCAAACCCAAAGGCTTCCAGCATCTTGTCCATGTACTGCCAACTTAGTTTGTAATAGGCTTTCGCAATATCAAGTTTGATAATCATGCCCGGTCTACGGGTGCTTTTCAGGGAGTGTATCACTTCATGGACTAGGATGAATCCATCTAGAATGTGTCTTCCTTCCACACACCCAGATTATTCAGGGTTGATTAGGTTGGGGAGAAGAGGCTTCAAATGATTAACGATCACCTTAAAGATAATCTTATAGATCACATTGCACAGAGCTATTGGTCTAAACTTGTCAAGATTATCTGCACCTACCTCTTTGGGAATTAGAGTAAGAAAGGTTGCATTGAATGCTTTTAGGACTCCCCCCTTAATTATGGATTCCTCAACAATCTTTAGGACTTCTTGTTTAACCAACTCCCAGAAACGGTGGAAGAAGTTCGATGTGAAGCCATCGGGTCCCGGGGCCTTCCCCATAGCCATCTAATGGACGACTTTCTCCACTTCCTGTATAGCGACTGGTTTAATAAGCAGATCATTGTTCTATCTTGTTACAAATTTGGGAATAATCCTAGTGATTCTAGCTATGCCCCTCCCCCTATCTCCCCCATCCTCAGTGAGGATACCGACAAAGTGTTGGGTCAGCTCCTCCTCTATCTCCCTTCTAGTCTCCACCCAACTCCGATCCGCTCTTTTGAGTCTGTGGATTTTCGAACTGTTTATGTTCATGAGAACTGAGTTATGGAAGAACTTGGTGTTCCTTTCCCCTTCCTATAGCCACTTTATCCTTGACTTTTGTTTCTAGAAGATTCCTTCCTGCCTTTCTCTGACCTCCAGCTGACACAATAGGTCCTTTTCCTTGAACTTCATGTCCTCATCACACCCATCTTCCATTCCCTTCTTATTGATAAGCTCAATATCACTTATCAACCATTTTCAATCCTAAAAAATATTCCCAAATGCCTCCCTATTCCACGTACAGATTTTGGCCTTAAGGGCCTTGAGCCTGTGCTGGAAGTGGTACATCATGGTGTCTAGAGGGGGAACCAGCTCCTGCCACCACTGGGCAACAAGATCCTTAAATTCCTTATGCTCCAACGAGAACAGCTCAAATCTGAAGGGCTTACTCAGGACTTTGTTCGACTAGTTCCAGTTGAGGCAGATGGGCCAGTGATCCAAACCCACTGATGGAAGAACGTTGGCCATTATCTCCCCAATGCCATGTACTATATTCTCAGAAACCAAAAATTTATTGATCCTCGAAGTAACAAGTTGTTCCCCTCCTCGCTTGTTATTCCAAGTGAACCAGCCATTTCCAGTCTCTACATCAATCAAGGAACTATGGGTTAGAAAATGACAGAAGGCCTCCTAATACTTATCCATGAACCATATACCCCCCTTCTTCCCCCCTAGATTGGTGATAAGATTGAAATCCCCTCCTATTATCTAGTTCCTTGCCCCTATTAGACCTTAGACCCATCTTAAGAACTCCATAAAATCTCGTTTCTAAGGAAAGGAACTGGGTCCATAAACATTAATCAGTGAGCCCTTAACTCCTGTGTCTAGTAACTGGAAGTCTGGCATTAACGAGAACTGGTTATCCCACCATTCCTTGAGGTCAATCACATTTGGTTGCCATAGGACAGTTATTCCCCAAGNTAACTCCTGTGTCTAGTAACTGGAAGTCTGGCATTAACGAGAACTGGTTATCCCACCATTCCTTGAGGTCAATCACATTTGGTTGCCATAGGACAGTTATCCCCCAAGCCATACCATCTACATCTAGAGCCATTATACTGCCACCTTTCCAGATCTTATCCCTGATTCTTTCCATCCCTTCCGTACTGCATTTAGTTTCTTGAAGGAAAATGATATCCGAGATCTCTTGATTAATCTTTCTAGGTAAAGTCTTCCACTTCCTGGGATTATTGCATCCCCTAATATTCCATGAGACTATCTTCATTGGATAAATTTGTTTACTTCAGAGAAGGCCTCCCTGATAGTTGGTTATTGATATGATTCGATGAGTTTTACACCTACCTCTGCTATGCATTGCTTGTTCGTTTTGCTTCCCCTTTTCGTCTCTTCCGCCAGAGACTTCCCTTTGCTGCCTTTATGCGATTCTACTTCAATCCCAGGATTTTGGTGCACTCTCATTTTGATGATGGCCTCTTGGAGAAGCTCAGTTTGTCTACGAGAGACATACCCTTGTCCCTTCTTTCCACATTTAGCCTTGATCGCATCCAAATCCAGCTCCCCCAACTCCATTTCCTCGACCTCTTCTTCGTCAACTACCTCCATTGGGGTCTGCTTCTCCCCTTCCACATCTTCTACATTTTATTTTCAAGTCCGATGCCCTGATAATTCCCTCTCTTTTGGATTCCCCCCCGTCATACCCCTCTTCCCCCAGGATCTCGAAGGGATTACTGTTGCTAGGTAGTTTTTTGGTAGACTCCTTCCACAGTTTTGAGAGGCCACCTACCCTGCTTTCCCTCTGGTTCTTGACTTGTGAAAACCTTTCCTCATCAAGCTCGCCTCACTGGCTAGGACTGGGTTGCTAATGCAATGACTTTGGGCAGTCCCTCCGTAGGTGTCCATGCTCACGGCATTACTGACAACGAAATGATAGTTGCTCATTGTCGATTGGTTGGATCCATTCTTCATCCTCCTAGTTCAAACTTATTGCCTCTGGTAGTTCTTTCAATAGGTCCATGTATACACAGATGCGAGCAAAGGCTGTGTATCTTTGATGTTTAGTTTGCTCAACCACTTTCACAAACTCCCCCAAGGTATTGCCAATGTCCTACAAGGTTTCCAAATCCTAGTACTCACAAGGCAAATAGAATAGATGGATCCAGAATGGGGCAACCATCATGTCTTCAGTTTTCAGATTGAATCATTCTTTCCATGGCCTAAGGTATAACCGAGCTGAAAAGTAGAAGTACCAGCCTCCTTCCAAAACCCTATCCCTATCCTCCTGAATGAAAAAAATTATTGTGAAAAAACCCTTAGAACCTAGATATATATCGTAGTGACCTTTAGGATTCCACACAATCTTGATCCATCGAACCAGATCCCTCTCCTTTGTACAGACCCCCACAAATTTCTTGATTAGAACCTTCTCCTTCCATAACTCGATCTTGCCTCGAACCTTCTCGAATTTTATTTGGATGGCTAGAATAGAAAGGGCTTTCAGAAGGCATCCTCCAGGGCTCGATCTTCTACCCTTCCCATTCCCATCCTTCTTCCTGTCCCTGTTTCCATTTTCTCCCGCCTCGTGCAACTAGCCACGTGGAGTCGTCTCGTCCATGATCCAAAACTGGGGGTTTTGCAGCCCCCCGACACACTTCTAATGCTCAGACTATCGCCGCCAAATCCTCGCGAGCCTGCTCACCGAAACCAGGTTCGCTTCATTCTTAGCCTTTTTTTATGTTAGTTTGATCCTATTTCACTATTTTATTTAATAACCTAGTAATATTAAATCTTGACCTTAAGCAAAGCATTGCATAACAAAAAGTTTTTATAATCTTGTAAGATTGGTTTCGATGAATTGTTTCAATGAAATATCCATGGAAATATACAAATGAACATATCGTGCCTCCCTTTGGACCCAAACCTATGACCTAGAAGAAGGAAACACATATTCTCAATTGCTAGGCCAACTCGAGTGGTTAAGTGCTTCGAGCTTCATACATGACATCTTGGGGTTTATTCCCTAAATCATTTTCCCTTATTGTGTGTCTCACTCAATGTTCTTATTAGGTTAGTCATCATGATTATTAGGGAATAACCAATTTCACTAGACATCATTTGAGAATGTGGGAAAGTTACTCAAAAAACTCCCTGTAAATGTTTTGGGGAAAGAAAAAAAGAAATAATTCTTGATACTGAGTGTGGCAAGTGTTTAGACGCAGGACCCTATGGTTTTTGTTGATCCTATAGAGTTTGGTGAGAGAATTTATGGCCACTCTAGGCTCATGGCACCCAAACGTGCTCTGAGAAGTGAGGTGGGTCGGGGGGAGTCCTCAATTGTAGGTCGCAAGATGGGGAAGGGGGTCATGAGGCAGACAGGTGAGCGTCGACAAGCTACAAGGGCTCAATTGCATGCCCAAGAAGCACCAGATTTCTTTAAAGAGCATGTTCATTTGGTCGTTCGTATGGAAATCAAAAGGGTGGCAGGAAATCTGTGGGACGAAGTAAAACTCTCTTTAAAGACCATGTTCCTTTGGTCGTTCGTAAGGAAATCAAAAGGTTGGCAGGAAATTTGTGAGACGAAGTCAAACCCATGCCTCTTGAGGATTTACGTCGGGAAGTGGAAGACTGGGTTGTCGATCCGGGCAACACGGCGGGGCAAGCAATGGCCTATGACCGCATGCTCATGCTGTATTGGGTCAATATGAACCTATTCGCCCACTCTTCTGTTACGAAGGACGCCAAACGTGAAGGGGACGATGAGCCTACTAAAGCCTGGAAAGAGCATAATGGCGATTACCGCCTTATGCATAAGAAAATTGATGTCATAGCGACACACATGGGCATCCCGTTCTACCCGACGAGGTTGGTGCAGGAGGAACCCGCTCGCCCTCAAGGGATGGGGAGCCAGATGGATACTACATGCTGCGACAGCGCTGTTGGGGACCCAGCTGGGACTGCTCAACTGGGTAAGTCTCCTTCTACGACCACTATTGCTCGCTTCCAGGCTATAAGCTTCTGGTTAGAGTCAGGTCTGTTTTTCTGTGTTTATGTTTATGTATATGTCTTCTAGTCATCGACTGATAGGAGTTATGGTGTTCTCAATCTAGTCGTTTTTATATATGTATCTCGAGGGAATAGAGGCAAAAACAAGCTGCTCTATTTTGTGGGATATGGGGAATCTTTTTGAACATTTGGCAGAGTTGGTTAGGAGTCAGATAAGAGCTGGTAGTTTTCTTTGAAGCTCTGTTAATCTTGTAGTCATGGACATATCAGACATGTAATTATGCGTATTTGAAGTAATATATTGTTTTATTTATAAAAAAAAGATATTTTGCATATATAAAGATTGTCGTAACTAAGTTGTCATGTTCAATGGATAAAGCGCTAGGTCAAGTAAATTTAGGATGAAAGGGTTAGTGCAAACTTTACATTATGTATTTACAGTTAGACCTTCATAATTTTTTTTTATGAATTTTGGAGTTGTTAGAGTTTCACTTATTTTCTTGAATATTTAGTGATTTAAATTGTATTAAAATGGGTAAAAATTAGTAAAGACAAAGTTCTTATCAATCATGTGGAGCTATAAGTCCTGACAAAATTACTACCAAATTTGGGTAACACTTTTATTGAAAATGTATTGTGTCCACTTATTAACTTTTTCCTGTACAAACCAACATAGATCCATGTTAAACTCAGAGCTATTAAGCACAGAGAGGGATCTAATTTCTGGAGGGGTAAATTTTTTCTTGATGTGTAAAAAATTTAAGATAAAAAATTTACACATCAAGAAATTAGATCCTTTTGATACTTAATAGATCCAAGTTTCAACATAGATCTATATTGGTTCTATTTTTTTATTTTTTTAACCGACATGTAGTTGATTAGATATGAGATAACCGTTGGTCCTTTTTTATGTCTTAATGAATGTGTTATGTAAGTGTGAGTGAAAGAAAAATAATGAAATTTATGGTTGCTTTGAATAGCTTTGATTTAAAAAACTACTCACTTTTTCTTTCTAAGAACATTTCACGTTGGTTGTCAACATTGCTTTTTTTTTTTTTTTTTTAAACATATAAGTCCTTACTCTAAACATCCACAATTATCATATAAATAAAGTGTCCACAAATATAATGACTTTGTTCCTCTTGAAATAAATATATAAGTATATATAACTAACTCACAAATATAATGACTTTGTTCCTCTTAAAAAAATAAAAATAAATATAGATATAACTAACTTTGTATCACAACCCTAAACCCTACGTATGAGAGAAACTTGTTTTGACTAAAATACCAAACGAAAGAAATTTGCAGCTAATAATATTGACTTCTTCCTATTTGCAGTTATATTTTAACATGTCAATCTCATCCTTTTAGCATGCTATTAAAATAAAAGTAGACGGTGTCACAAGATTGATATCTATGAATTTAATTTTATTAAATTTTAATAGAAATTTAAGTATGTGAATGAGTCAACTATATGATAAATAAATTAATATATATTGATTTAATATTAAGAAGATGATAATATTTATATTTATAAATTAGTTTAATTTATTACTTTACAAATTTATAATTAAAAGGACATAAGCTCTCTTTAATTTCTTAGGAAAGTTGCATTAAAATTAAAAATATTAGAAATTTGAAAGGAATATCTATTTATTATCATCCTTAGTCCTTCGTTTCAATGCAATTTTTCCAAGAAATTAAAGAAAGCTCATGTCCTTTTAATTTTAAATATTTTTAGTCCTTAGTTTCAATGCAACTTTTGACTTCTTCCTATTTGCAGTTATATTTTAACATGTCAATCTCATCCTTTTAGCATGCTATTAAAATAAAGTAGACGGTGTCACAAGATTGATATCTATGAATTTAATTTTATTAAATTTTAATAGAAATTTAAGTATGTGAATGAGTCAACCATATGATAAATGAGTCAACTATATGATAAATAAATTAATATATATTGATTTAATATTAAGAAGATGATAATATTTATATTTATAGATTAGTTCAATTTATTACTTTACAAATTTATAATTAAAAGGACATAAGCTCTCTTTAATTTCTTGGGAAAGTTGCATTGAAATTAAAAATTAAAAATATTTAAATTTTTTGGAAAAGTTGCATTGAAACTAAGGACAAAAAATATTTAAAATTAAAAGGACATGAGCAAATAGATATTCCTTTCAAATTTATAATTGAAAGGACATAAGCTTTCTTTAATTTCTTGGGAAAGTTGCAATGAAATGGAGGATTAAAAAAAATTTAAAATTGAAAAGACAAGCTTTCTTTACTTTCTTGGGAAAGTTGCATTGGAACAAAGGACTAAGGATGATGGTAAATAAATATTCTGTTGAGTTACTGGTGTAACTATGGCATCAGAAGGGTTGGGGAAGTTGCATTGGAACGAAGGACTAAGGACGATGGTAAATAAACATTCCACCGATTTACGAGTGTAACTATGGCATCAGAAGAGTAGGTATGGGTGTGGGAAACAACTCTCTCTATTATACTTCTCAACTTGAAGACACTAATACCTCAACATATTTTCTTTACTTCGTTCTAGCACCACTTGGAGGAGTGGTAGGTAATGATACAAAATAAGGACTTTTCAAAATCTTCATCCTCCTTGTTATGTTTCTTCTTTGAAAAAAAAAAGAAGTATCCACTTGCAATTAAAATGCTTCTTCTTATTTCTTCTTTGAAAAAGAAGAAGAAGTATCCACTTGCAATTAAAATGCTTCTTATTCTTCTTGTTAAGTGGTTAGCTCTGCACTTTCTCTTTGATGTCCTTAACCATGAGTATGTACGGTAAATGATTCATTTCTATTATTTCTTCTCCACCTCGAATGGAGTTTTATATAATTGCTATCTCTTATAGTTTCAAATCTTAATCAACAAATATAGTGGTTAATTAGCTTTGTGGGTAACCAAAGCTACTTTCAGGTAGCGATATTTTTAAGAAAGACATAATTTTTCATTTAATTGTCATTCATTATTTCATAATAATGAACTGTTATTATTGAGAATTTTCTTATGATAAATAAGATTTAACAATTTGGGAATTTTTTTTATGATAAATAAAATTTAGGGACAAGAACCTCCTATGTTGAGATTATTAGAAAGTCGATCGTCGATCACTTTGAGAGATGCAGACACCAAAACCCCAAACACTTCGGGACATAGAGACACCTAAATTAACATGATTTCACTTTATAGATTGTTTCAAAAAATAACAAAACATGACATAGATTGATTGAATATTTATATTTATATATATACTTTATAAAATATTATTTTAATTATATTTTTGTAAAGTATATATATATATATATATATAATCTTAATTATTCTATCTATCTTGATATATTTTACAGTGTGGATACTTAGCCTTTTAATTTTTCAAAACTTACACGGTAAAACATTTACTTGGGGATTTTGTTACCATTAATGTTAAAAGTTATTTTGTGACTATTTTTAATATGTTGTTCTTAATACAATATTTTTTAGTCTATATTTATTAGCTAAATTAAAATTTGAAATTTTAATGTTTGTAATGATGAAGTTTAATAAATGATAAAATTTTGAATATGTTTTTTTCATGGTATGAAAGAAGTATGTTAGTTTAAGGTGATTTTCTTTTCTTTAGGTTTTTTTTCTATAATTTTTTTTTCTTTTTTTTCATGTAGTAGCTTTTGTTGAAGACATTAAAAACATTACCACCTCATGGCTTTTGTTTTCCTTTTAACTTTTTTTATTTTATGATTTAATAGATTAATGTACAAAATTTACTATTTAGACCATTCCTAAGAAAACATTTTGTTGTATATAATATCCCTCTTATCTCATCGTATATATTTGTTTATTTTGATTTATTTATCTTGTGTATTATCCACTTGCCATGTAGTGGTTGTTTTTTCTAATAATTTATCTCATCAAGTATATTTGTTTATTTGAATGTTGATATACTTATTTATATTATCTACTTGCTATGTAGTGGTTGTTTTTAGACTCACTTGCCATGTAGTGGTTGTTTTTTCTAATAATTTATCTTATTGGGTATATTTGTTTATTTGGATGTTGATATACTTATTTATCTCGTGTATTATTGTTTTTTTTAATAATTTAAAACAAATTATTATTGTCGTTTAAATTTAGAAGCATTATTTTATATATATATATTTTTTGTTTTTAATTAATTTTATATTAAATTTGTTTACATTAATGATGTTTATTTATTTTATGGTTATAATTTAAATCATTTTTTATAGGTATATATAATGATGATGATAAATATTAACATTTATTGAGATCAATTTTGGTTTATTAAATTTTAAAAATGAAAGAAGTCACTTGGTTTTCTTTAGAATTTTAGTTATGCGTTCAAAAATATTTAAAAGAAGCATCAGTAAATCATCATATTTATAATGAGTTAAAAGGTTAGGGAGGTAAGTATTGTAGCAAATGTTTTGAAATTATGCCTTAATGTGGGCGTACGCAAGTCATACCCATGTTAGAGCAAAAATCCTTGAGAATTTTTAATTATTTATTGAGATCATAAGGACTCATTGCCATAAGAACAATATCATTAGCATTGAGAAGAAGGATGATGACTATGCCAGCGAAAGTCGTGCTAGAACAACCTGCCTCTTCCAAACAATCCTCTAGCATGTCAATGTAAATATTAAAAAGGGTAGGGGATAGGGGACAACCTTGCGTAACTCCTATATTACAATTAATTTCTTCTGACTAGAAATCATAGTTCCTAAACCTGGCATTAACCTTCTCATACAACCTTATTGGAACAACTCTCAACTTGAAAGGGAATTTTATCTCTTCTAATCTATTCCAAAGGTTACTTCTAGGCATGATGTCAAATGTTTTTCTAAAGTAAACAAAGCAACATAGAAGATTAGTTTTATTATTGTGACACTACTCGACAAAGGTCCTAAGAGTAAGAAGGTGGTCCACAGTTGAATGATAGCTCTGAAATCATGCATGTCCTTTAGCTCTTTATTGGGTCTTTCTAGCCATATATTGATCTTCTTTTCCAACACAATTCTATATAACTTGGTTAAAAGAGGGCTAATCATAATGATTTTGCAATTAGATGGATTGTTTTTATCTCCACTTTTAAAAATATGAACAACAAGGCTTTATGTCCAAGGTTTAAGGAAACATTGTTTAACCGCTAAATTGAAGAGCTTATGGATGTGAGGGATGAGGATAAGCCCACTAATATTCCTCTACACCCAATCTCTTGTTCCTCCAAGTCGGCATCAAGGGTCGCTTACCATTATCTATCATGTCAAGTGATTGGAAAAAATCCCCCAATGGGTTGAGACGTGCCTTGTCTCCCCATACCTATGAAGCACCAAAAGTGAGATTTAAATATCCACTTAACACAAGAGAAAGGAGCTAGAAGATGCCATCATTATTTACCCTATCCCAAAAATACTCCATGTCCATGTAGGGTCCATAGCAATTTAACAGGTTCAATTCCGATTCAAATCCTATGAAATTCCCAGATAATAGATTGTCTGCAGAAGTGTGGAAGAGGTGGTTTATTCCTTTCCTAGGATTCCAAGCCGAAATTAATCCCCCTTATAAGCTTGATGCATCGATGGATGTCATCTCCCATCCAGGTAAAATGTAAACAAAAAAGGCATGTCACTTCTCACCCGAGACCATGGTCTCTTTTATAAAAATTATATCAAGATAGTAAGTTGAAAACAACCTCTTTAGGGAAAAAAATTTGTACCTCCCTCCCACTCCATGAAAATTCAGTGAGATAATCATAATTATTTGCCTCTAATAAGGGATTTTTTCACTCTAAGACCCTTGAGGCTAGTAGGATAAAAGGGTTTATGGAGAGCATTCCTATCCAATGACCCATGATCAAATTTTGAAGAGTTTTTACATGCACTTTGTGTTTTAAGAGGGGTTAATTACACCGTAGACCTCCTTGGATATAATCTTCACGAGTGTTCTTATTATTTAGGGTAGGTTTATTTAGATGAACTAAATCATCCTTGAAATACCCATTCGATAATATCCCCATCTCCTTCTTTGGAAGGGTTCCAACATATACCAGAATCGAGTTTTGTTTAACTATATGGCAGAAGGATATCACGAGTGGATGGTTAGAGGAAATTATTTCCCTCTATTCTATCCCATCACTATTAGATTGTTCAATACCAAATCATCCCCCATAAACCTTGCGTCTGACGCATAATATACATCCAACCCCCCCATTTAATTATTTCCCATATCGACAACATCTATTGGGGAGAACTGTATACCCACTATTTGGTTATCCTACTTTTCCCCTACCATAAAATGTGGGGACCCAAAAACACCACCCTTCGCCTCTTCTAATCATTCTGGTTATTAGAAGTCTCCCCACCTGAAAATATATCCCCGAAGATTTCTTTTGATATAGAATTACTAGCAATATGATCAATTGCAACTAAATTTAAGGTATGAAAAAGAACGAGATCAAGGGCTTGTAGCTTACTGATGATAAGAGTATATCATGGTTTTTTTCTTTGATGTATGTAGAAGCATCTAGTGGTTGAGAAGGTCCTAACCCTTCCGATCCCCTAGTGTCACTAAATTCTTTTGAGAACCATTCGCCATAAAAATCCACATATGACCCATTGAAAGACTTGCATGATCCCCACATATGACCCACCTCTCGACATTTTGTTCTTTGTAAAGGAATCCTCATTAGTACAAGGCCTGATAGAAACTCCTCCCCCACCATTCAATCTCAACCCTATCAAAAAATGCTTTGGTAATGTCGATTTCCACCAACATCTTACCCATTATATTATCCATACCTTTTAAAACCTCCTCACCAACATGAAGAAGCCTCCCTATATGGTTCCTAAATGCCTTAAAATCCTCTTGATGCCACATATACAAAGGGGAATTCGACAAAAGCACCCATACATGATGAAACATGATATTTTTTGTGCAGGGATCAAATGTTGAATGCCACCTCTTTATCATTAGACCGTCGTGATCTTTCAGCCAAGTCTTGTCCAACACCGTAGTCGTGTGTTTTGTTTGTTGAAATGTGAAGCCATACTAACCCTTAAATAAAATTAATATCTCAAGGTTGTATCCAAAGATGGGTTTCTAGACTTCATCTACCCACCCCCCATTATCTATGCGATGCATTGCCTTGTAGCTGAACTTTCCCACTAGTGTCGTGAGGGAAATCCTAACCACATGTTTCAGACCAATGTCGCAACCCAAAACCATTATGCGACTGTTAGCCCTCAAATTCAATTTTTTAGATATTTTGATGAGGCCTTTTCCCAAAGTCAAGGATAAAACCCTCATCTTCATCATATTTCCAACATAGTTACAATGGTTTTTTTCCCTTCCCCAATGTTTGACACTACAAAAATATTCTTATTCTGAGCCTTGATTCCTTCTCCCGCAACTAGAACTCATCTTTCTAAAAGAGAGGAAACTTCATACTTATCCCTTGATATATCTGCAGCAACATTAGGAGCAAGTGAGAGAGTCCCTATCACCCCGTCCCCTGTCAATTTTATCCCCACACCTATATGGGTGTTTTTGGTTGTATAAATCCCAATACACCTAGTCCAACTATAGCAAGCCTTCCTTCTCCCACCTCTCGTTCAATGTCATATCCTCCTTCATGAAATCCTGCCAAAAATCCTATCTCCCTTCTCCATTCACCCAATCCAGCCAAAGTGATCCAAAAAACAACCCAGTATACTCCACAATACCTTACCCTAGAGGAAAATGACCCTATGAACCCTCGTTCCTCTGCATCATATCCTTTAGGTTCTCTCAAATTTTAAATTCGAATCATTCTTAACTTCTTAATTGTTCATCTGCAATGTTCTACAATTTTATTAATTGCTCTTTGATACATAATTTTGATACCATGTTAATTTGCACTTTTAATGTCCATACCATAAATTTCTTAACAAACCTATGAATTCCATATATACCTTAGTTTGTAAATAATGATGAAACACAAGCCTATATATATGAATGTTAAATGTTTTGAACAAAGGAGCATATATTTCATCAATATATTGTGTATGGTAATAATGATCAAACATATGCCTATCTAACATAAACTACATCAATCACAATGAAAATATACATCTAAAAAAACACAAGCATTATCTAGCAACATTATGTACCATACACATCAAACATCACAAAGTCCACAATAATTTAAACATTATCTAACTGCATCATCTAACATATACATCTAACACGTATAAACGTCGTCTAGTACATAAATCTAATATCATATTTAGTGAAACACATGCATTGCCTAACATCATAATCACACACATCTAACAAGCATCATTTAACATACACATCTATCAAGCGCATCTAACAAACATATCTAACATGACCTAACAATATACACATCAACATGAACATGGAAAATGCACCATATATACTTATATGAACAATACACTAGTAGAATAAGTGAGATATATGACTAAACAATGACTAAAATTTGCATATAAATGACTAAGTTTAGTCACGTGACTAATAGTTATTGATTGTCAGTCATTTATAATGCAACTAAATGTGTGACTAAATTTTTTTAGTCATTTATGGTTGTTTTTATTGGTCAGTTTGATTGTATATATAGTCATTGATTGTTGGTAACTGGTCTTTTATTTAGTCATTGATTTTTGTTAACTGGTCATTTGTTTAGCCATTGATTGATATTTTTTTTTGTAAGCTCCATGAAGAAGTTATATTATAATACAAAAATTAGAGAGTACATGCACAAGATTGTCAAGATGTTCGAGAGCATAGATGGCTTCTCTCAATCCTGAATCTACCAAACTTAAAAGTATACATTCGTCCCAAGCAAGAGTAAACATCTAAAAACCTAGCTCTGCGTGCCTTCCTAGAGTGGCAAGTCATAAAACTATTGTGCAAGCTTATGCCTGAATACATATTCAAAATATACATATCATCAAAACAACGTTTAAGGGCTCTGAGATTTAAACAAAAAGACTAGCAAAAGAGAAGTTTCTATGAGATCTAACCATCGCTAAATAACTGAAAATAAAATCAACTAAGAAATTACCCAAAATTGCGACCATCCTCGCCTTCATCAGGCTTCTATTCCATAATAGGGAAGCAATAGTCCTTTGAGCTAGATGAATTTTCAAGAGCTATTTTCATCGAAAGTGGATCAGTTTTTCTGAAGATGGAGAGGTACAAAGGGTTGCTGCTCTCCACTCACTTTCTTTTGAGGCCACTAATAGAATTCATATCTATGTTCTTTTGGGTTGATGGGCGACCATTTAAGGTCTAGTTTCATGGATCTCCATAAGCTTGAAGACCAAGGAAGGAATCGACGAGGGGGAGGAATGAAGCACCGAAGTAGGGGAGGAAGAAGGAGAGGGATTGTTACCCTTGCTTGAGTCTTGCAATTGCAAGAGGAGCTAAGCTAACATGTTTTTCACCATCTATTTATTCCCACGACGAACCCAAGCTCTATGTCCAATTATTCGTTGTGCCACCACTTCTTCTTCCCAATCATCCACCATTGTTCTTACATGTTGTCGAACTAAACTGTCACACCCACTGTCCGAGGACCCTCTATTCACACAACGACCCTATATTCCTCTTCCTCTGTTGGTGCGCTGAGGGGTAGCCCTAAGTCTTCTAGACATGATTGAGTCTGAGTGAAGAAATCCAAATATAGTGGCATTCCAATGGAAATGCCATCGAGGGACACAGGCAAGCTAGAGAAAATAATACATAAAGACCCAACGGTCGAACCCTGTAAATCCTGAAGCAGCGCAATGGAGTGTTGTTTTCAATGAAATGGAAAGAAATTCGCTCTGTATTTTCCCTACAGGATGCCGAAAAATGGTAACATTCCAATTTGAAATCCACAAAATAACATTGTGAAGGAGAAGTGAATCCACTAAGAGGAGGAATTATTGTTGTCGTACTGATATCCCCCATGTTCTACGCTTGAAAGGCCATGAGAATTCAAGATGCAACAAATGTACTTCGGTGGGAATTGATATGCATGGTAGTTGGATAGAGCATCATGTAGGTGGATTCTAGGAGGGAGCTCCAAGCTTGGGCTCACACGCACCAATGGATATGATACAACACCTGCATCCATGGAGTCATTGATTAATATTAATTGGTCATTTATTTAGTCATTGATTTTTGTTAAATGGTAATTTATTTAGTCATTTACTGCGGTTAATTGGTCATTTAGTTAGTCATTGAGTGTAATCAACTGGTCATTTATTTAGTCATTGATTATTGTTAACTCGTTATCTATTTAGTCATTGATTATTGTTAACTGGTCATGTATTTAGTCATTGATTTCTGTAGATAGGGCACAGAGGATTCAAACCACCAACCTACTGCTTATAAGGCATGAGCTCTTCCATTGAGATAACACCCTTAAATAAGCATGTATGGTTTTTCATGCAATTTTAGAGTTTTGAGGTTTTTTGGCACCAATTTTTTTGGGTTTTTGGGTCAACCCATATCAATCAATATTTTTATGATACAATGTTAATGTTGACCATAACTTATGCGTACGATGCATAATATATGACATATTTTGTACTAGAGCCATATTTCCATACAAGAACCTCCACAACAACCAAATCTTGCTGCTATGTTTTCAATCTTCCATTATTAAGTGCAATAGCTCAACAACTTTTGCGTGCCACACATTTCCTATCAAATATGTTTTTTATTAATTAGATTTACACGCAACCTGTTTATTGCTTGTAAATACATACTTCCATGCCTTAAACAAAAAATCTCCCAAAATCCTTAATTCATTGACATTCATATTGATATAAGAAGAGACTAAATGAATAGAAAGATACAAAATATCAGTTTCAAAACTATAAGAGATAGACATTCTTATTAGTCATCCTAATGTGTTCCAAACTACAATAAAAAGTAGTATTAATCCACTATACTATATACTAGGTCAATAATTCATGAAACTATACTCAAAACAATAGAATTTACAAAGCAAGAATAATGCATATCGCCTCTTTGTATTTATATCAAGATTTCAAAATTTTCCATCAAAATTAAATGAAATGAATAGAAAAATTCACCTAATCTTTTAATGTGGAGAAAATGGGTCAAACCAAAGCATTAAAAATTTCAAGGAATAAAACTAAAAATAGAAAAATGTTAAATACATAAAACATCCAAACACATATATACTCTCTATTTGTAGATATTGTAAAAGAAAAGAAACAATGAAGAAAAGCCTACAAGATTTCTTCGCATTAAGGTGAGTTGTGAAATGCCACATTCTCCTCTATCCATGACAAAATTTCAATGTCTTCACAAATGAATACAAATGTTCCAAATAATGGACCTTACATTTCCAGGATCTTAAATCTTGACATGACTTCCTCCAACCATCTCTTTTCCTTGACTTAGAGGTGAAATACTTATTATGATATCCATAAGAATTATGTGAATGATTTGGTGTATACGAGGGTTTCGAATGTTTTCCATTGCTGCCGAATCCAAATTCCCAATCTTCGAAACCTGGAGTTCTTATACGGGATGTTAGTTTTTCAACATTAAGCTAGCATTATTAGGATCTTTAACTGAGAGAATAACAAGCATAGCAATCAAACACAAGAGACAATGAACACAGTGTTTTTCCTCGGGGAAACCATAAAGGAGAAAGCCCTGCAACTTCCTCAGAGATAGAATCAACACCAAAATAGAAAATCCCAAAACAATAAGTGATCTCTGACAGCAATATCCTTCTTCTTATCTAGCCCCAGTGTCTTCTCCTTCCTCAACTATGTGCTACACTTGAGTGTGTATGAGTTGTGTGTTAAATAGAGACTCCAGCTCTCTATTTATACTAATCTCAGCATGACTAAAACCCTACTAGGGCCAACCTCTAATTGGAGAGTCTAATAACCCTAGTGCCCCGGAACTGCGGGGACTTTAACCCTTAGACAATCAGAGGGTTACCCACAATGACTTGACATGACTTGTTTACATAATAGATCCTCTCGATCGGAACATCGGGGCATGACAAGATGACTCAATTACATAATAGATACATCCCGGAATAAACATCGGGTTACAAGACATAAGATACATAGATGAATACATTTCGAAGTTACAAATACATCAACAGTCCCTTTTAACTAGGAAGGTATTATTTCGACACAATTTTCAGCACTGGTCTTCTTCTCTGCATCAACTGGAACATCTTGTCATCTTCAAGTCTTCTTAGTCTTCAAGTCTTCTGAGTCTTCTAAGTCTTCAAGTCATCTTATTTTTCAAGTCTTCTTCATCACGAGATCTGCATCATAATGACTACTGGCTTATCATTGTTGGATCATCACTCGATCTGGATCGTCATCAAGTTTGGATCATCATCACATCTGGATCATCATCGAGTTTGGATCATCATCGCAACTGGATCATCACTTGATCTAGATCATCATCAAGTCTTGATCATCTCATCTGGATCACTTGATATGGATCATCATATGCTATCTCATAATGGTGCTATCTCAATTCTTCTCGTCACAGGAAGCTCTACAAAGTCAATCTTGTAGGCCTACCCTTCATGTAGGTCTTCATCAGCACTTATATCTGACACTTAAGTCAGAATGGACCGCCCAACTCTTACATCTGACCACATCTTGTCAGAAAGGCATGCCCAGCACTCACATCTGACCTCATCTTATCATAAAGGCCCAGCACTCACATTTGACCTCATCTTGTCAGAAAGGCCCAGCACTCACATCTGACCTCATCTTGTCAGAAAGGCTCAACACTTATATTCGACCATGTGTAAACACATCACATCGAAAAGGCTCTGCACTTACATCCAACCTCATCTTGTCAGAAAGGCACTGCACTTACATCCATCCCCATCTTGTCGGAAAGGAACAGCACTCACATCTGACTATGTGTAAGCACATCGCGCCAGAATGGCTCAACACTTATATCCAACATCATCTTGTTGGAAAGGCTCTGCACATGCATTCGACCATGTGTAAACACATCGCATCGAAAGGGCGTGCACTCACATCTGATCATGAAGGAACTAATCCTATCATCGCATCAGAATGGGCCCCAGTCCCAGACTGAGCTACCTGGTAACTGACCAGGTGCCTCCATTCTTAGAATGGCAGTTGCCCTTATATCTGACCTACTCATCAGAATGGCCAACAATCACATCTGACATGGGAGGAACTTAATCCTTTAGCCATGACAGAACGGTTCATCCCTTACATCTGATCAAGTGGGAAATTCCTATGGCTTGGGGTACCACAACAAACATCTTGACTCCAGAAATCAATCCTTTCCAATATGCAATAGAAATTAAATGTCTAACACTAAAGGATCAGACCTCGTACCTTATTCCGGACGGTTGAAGTAGATCCCCGTTGAGCTTTCCAATCTTCAGCTTGAATTGATCTGTTACTTCCTCAACAACAAGTAAACAATACAAGCATTCTATATATCATGGTGTTAGATCTATTCTAGCATATATAATCAATAATGTATAAGCATTTGACATAATCCAATGGATAAAATATTCATTCAAACACACATTATTGGACAGGAAAAGATATTTCTATTAATATAAATCAGAGATTACAAGATACAACCTCTAACGACACGTTTGCGAATCGGAGAAACTGAATCCCCCACTTGGGCCTCCACCACTTCAATCCTCCATCTCTCGATAGCAAGCTCACAAGCAAAAGGCAAGCTTGGGAAGAACACAAAAGTGCTCCAAGGGACAAAGGGATGCAGACTCAAGCATAAGTTCCGGCAACAATGGACTATAGTTTTTTTGCTCTCAATTCTCTCTTATGCCTTCAATGTACCAAGGGGTTCCTTATATAGCTTTTCAAAGGGGTAATGAAAGGTCGAATCCGAACGATCTCAAGGCATAGGGAAGGCCAGGAGTCAAATGAGTCGGATCCATGTCAAGGAAAACTCCAAAAGGATTTGGATTATGCACACACCCCGATGTATGCGGTTTTAGTGGTCAAACCCGCGTATATACGCGCTTATAGGTTTAAAAGTTGCGTATAGCATTTTTCATTTGTTTTTAGGGATGATCAAGGAAACATCAAAGGACAAAAAGTGGTCCATAGGGTCTAAGGAGTCTGCAGCGGGACAGGGGAAGGCCATACAAAGTGTGATTCACCTACAGTGGTGAAATCCGCTATAACAGATGCCCCCTAATGTGTGAGGTCAGAGGGGTCATACGATGGCTGAAATACATTATAAGTCCATCCCAAAAGTGGAGTGATGAAGGATCCCAAATGGAAGACCAACCACCCAATCAGCATAGTACAATAATATAACTC
>LPNX010771860.1:84130-112453 GCA_001517045.1 Pseudotsuga menziesii | reverse complement strand
GGCTATGGGTCTCATCACTTTCTCTTGGAGGAAACCTCGATCTGGAGAACACCAAGCTTCTCCCTGAAGTACTCAAACTTCAGCCTAGCCAATGGCTTCATTAATACATCAGCTATCTATTCCTCCGTCGCAACATACTGGAGCTTCACTGCTCCCCTCTGCACCATATCCTTGATATAGTGATATTTGATCTTGATATGCTTCGACTTGTCATGGAACACTGGATTCTCTGATAACTTCACGCAACTCTGGTTGTCACAATGTATACAAGTAGCATCCAACTGGAGATCAAATATATAAGACAGTAGCTTCCACAGCCATACTGCCTCACAACTATTTGAACAAGCTGCGATATACTCTGCTTCAGCTGTACTCAGTGCCACACAGGATTGCTTCCTGCTAAACCAAGAGATCACACCTGATCCCATACTGAAGCAACATCCTGAAGTGCTCTTCCTATCAATGGCACAGCCTGCCCAATCTGAATCAACATAACCCTCCAGGTTAATCTTCTGATTCGCATCGTTCTTGAGCCCATAATCAGCTGTACCCCTTAGGTACCTCAGAATATGCTTTGCAGCAATCAAGTGAACATTTCTCGGATTTGTCAAGAACTGGATCAAGGTGTTCACAGCAAAGCAAGTGTTTGGTCTCATGTTCGTCAGGTACATCAAGGACCAAATCATCTGATGATACATCGTGGCATCAACTGTCTTTGATGAAGCATCACTCAATAGCTTTAGGTTCGATGCCATAGGTGTGGCCATAGTCTTGCAGTCCATCATCCCAAACCTCTTTAGGATCTCTACTGCATACTTCCCTTGTCCAAGGAAGATTCCATCTGCACTCTGCCACACCTCCATACCTAGAAAATAATGCATCATACCCAAGTCCTTCATTTTGAACTCAGCAGCAAGCTTTCTCTTTGTATTAGCAATCAACCCATCTGTACCTGTCACAAATAGATCATCTACATATAGTAGAAGTATCACTGGGTTGCCATCCTCAACCTTGTAGTAAAGGTTGGAATTTGCTTTACTCTTGGTAAAGCCCAAATTGGATAGAAAGATATCAATCCTGCCGTACCATGTCCTAGGTGCTTGTTTCAAACCGTACAGGGCTTTCTTCAATCTGCACACATGAGACTCCCTGTCATGTGTCTCAAAATCGAGTGGCTGTTCTACATACACTTCCTCTTCTACTACACCATTCAAGAAAGCGGTCTTAACATCCATCTGGTGTATCTTCCATTTCATCACTGCAGCCAGAGCAAGTACTGATCTGATGGAAGTGTATCTGGATACAGGTGCAAAGGTTTCTTCATAATCTATTCCTTCTTTCTGAGAGAAACCCCGAGCCACAAATCTTGCCTTATACTTTTCAATGCTACCGTCTGCAGCATGCTTGATCTTGTAGATCCATTTGGAAGTTACAACTGACTTCTCTTTTGGTCTTGGGACAACATCCCAAACATCATTCTTCATGATCAACTGATACTCTTCGATCATAGCATCCTTCCATTCTTTCCGTTCTGCCGCTTCTTCATAACTGGAAGGTTCTTTATCAATAAAATCACATAGTAAAGATACATACCCGGAGCAAGATCTGGTTCTCTTTCTTTCTCTGTGATTCTCTTCTTGAACCCCATATCTTTCCGCACCTTGGATAAGTTCTCATACCCAAGCAGGTTTCCTCTTGTGAGGATTCTTCTCTAGAGGTGGATCTACAGGTCTTTGTGGTTCTTCAAATTCTCGATCTTCTTCTTGAATTTCTTCGTTCATGGTTGTGTCATGAATTCTGGGTGCTTCTGTTTCTTCAGGTTCTTCAGTAGGTCTCTTTCTGGATTTGTTGTAAGCTATGTCTTCATCAAATTTCACATCCCTGCTGATGTCAATCTTCTTGTATCATGGGAAATAGATTCTATAAGCCTTCGAGCTTTCATAGTATCCCACAAATATACCCTTCTTTCCTGAAGGATCTAATTTTGTTCTCTTCTCTTTTGGAATGTGTATGTACACAGGACAACTGAATATTCTGAGATGGCTGACTTCTAGTTTCTTACCAGAGAAGACTTCTTCAGGAGTCTTGTTCTCGAGTACTCTATGTGGAGTACGGTTCTGTACATACACAGCTGTTCTGGCAACTTTTGCCCAAAGATGCATAGGAAGATCTTGATCATGAAGCATTGCTTTTGCAGCTTCCATGATAGCTCTGTTCTTCCGTTCTGCAATCCCATTCTGTTGTGGATTATAAGGAGTGGATAACTCCCTCTTAATCCCTGATTCTTTACATAGTTCTTTGAATTCATTCGAAGTGAATTCTCTGCCATTATCTGATCAAAAGGTCTTGATCTTCTTTTCAGTGTGATTCTCAATCAAGGCTTTGAATTCCTTGAATTTGTTGAATACTTCATCTTTATTCTTCATGAAGTAAACCCATGTCTTCCTAGAAAAATCATAAATAAAAGAAACATAATATGCATACCCGCTTAGTGAGCTTGATGACATAGGACCGCATACATCAGAGTGGATGATTTCCAAGATTCCTTTTGCTTTGCTTTCGCTACTTGGAAATGTCTTCTTTATGTTCTTTCCTTTCGCACAGCCTTTGCAGACCCCGTCATGTTTTTCTTGCATTTCTGGAAGACCTTCAACAACTTTGCTTGCAAGAGGTAGTGCTCTGTAATGCACATGTGCAAGCCTTCTATGCCAAAGTTCACTTGGCTCTACTGTGTCATGGACCAAGGCTTGTTCTGGATGGCCCTTCAATTTGTACAAACCTCCTTCTTGTTCTCCAATCACCACCGCATCATCGATAGTCTTTCCTCTTGGACACATGATGACTTGACCATCTATGAATGCAACCCTCATTCCTTTTGCATCCAATGCTGATATGGAGAGAAGGTTCTTCTTGAGTCCTAGCACAAACAATACTTCCTTCATTGTTAGAGACTTACCAGAGTCTAGTTTATAGGAAGATTCCCCACTACCTTTTATTGGATATTGGTAGTCATCTGCTAGCTTCACCTTGTGAGGTGATTCATGTTCTGAAAGTCTCACAAATGATTTCTTGAATCCAGTCATATGTTTGGAGGCCCCACTATCAATAAGCCAATCATCACTTCCATGAGTAATGTTTCCCATGAGAGCGGAGATCAAAACATATTCATCCTCGCTTGAAGAATCTTCAATTTCATATATGGATCTCTTCTTGGATGGTTCATCATCCTCCGCAACATGAGCATGATGTCTTCTTTTGCTTCCCTTCTTCTTGTGAGAGCTACTTTTGTTCTTAGGACAATCTCTAGAAAAGTGTCTTTTTTCATCACATGTATAGCAAATGAACTTAGACCTATCTCTAGGCTTTCTAGAGTTATTCCTATGATGAGAGTACTTACTTCTATAATGGCTGGATATGGGTTTCTTGGATTGTACTGTGAGAGCTTGATCTTCACTTCCCATCTTCTCTTCTCGAGCTGCTATCCGAGATTCTTCTTGAGAACATTCTTCCCATAGTCTGTTGAACTTGACTAACTTCTTTCTAGCACAGATCCCTTGAATGAAAAATTCCCATGTCCTAGGGAGACCATTCAAGGTGGTTATCACATTTTTTGCATTCTCCACTTCTTCATCTACTGCTTCTAATTGTTCCTTGATCTGAGAAACCCTTGTGAAGTAATACTGGATGGTCTCTGCATTTTGGATCTTCACATTCTTCAGTTGTTTCCTCAGAGTCATCTTTCGGTTTATGTTCTTCCCTTCAAACAATTTGGTTAGGGCATCAAACATAGCTTTAGGTGTCTTGAGAGAGGACACCTGTGGGATAAGGTGATCCTTGATAGAATCAACAATGATCCTATTTGCCACAACCATCTTCTTCTTATGTAAGGCCTTTGACTCATCTCCCTCTGGAGCTGGAACCTCCTCATGGATGTAGGAGTCTAACTCATTTTCTTCCAGGACCAGGGAGATCCTATACTTCCAGGCTCGGAAGTTATCAGCCCCCTCAAGATTTTCATCAAGCTTGGTATGATGAGACATCTTAACTGAGAACCTCAAATGGAAATACAAAATATTTTAGATCTTACCAGGTTCAAGATGTCGGATCTGAAACTTGAGCTGAAATCCTGCAGTACTAGATTAGGAGAAAATTAGGTTTTTCTTTTCCGGAGTTCTATCCACCCAAATGCCTTGAACTTTATCCCTAACTTCGATTTTGGGGTGGAGATCAATCCAGGCCTGGGTTCACTAAAAAATTCCTCTTCTATGAAAAGCCCTAATTTTCGACAGCAGTGTCGGGTCCAAAACTGAAAAACCTCAGAATTGGATTCTGCTTCGACAGAAAGATGTGCCCTAAGGAGGAGAGTTATTCCACCTTACTTTTGCTGAAAATCTGTGGAGGAAGATCCACAAACTAGGAATCCCTAGTTCCCGTAGCTGCACAGTGTCTTCTTCTCAAGTTAGCTCTGATACCATGTTAGTTTCTCAACATTAAGCTAGCATTATTAGGACCTTTAACTGAGAGAATAACAAGCACATCAATCAAACACAAGAGACAATGAACACAATTTTTTTCCTCGGGGAAACCATAAAGGAGAAAACCTCGCAACTTCCTCAGAGATAGAATCGGCACCAAAGTAGAAAAGCCCAAAACAGTAAGTGATCTCTGACAACAGTATCCTTCTTCCTATCTAGCCCCAGTGTCTTCTCCTTCCTCAACTATGTGCTACACTTGAGTGTGTATGAGTTGTGTGTCAAATAGAGACTCCAGCTGTCTATTTATACTAATCTCGGCATGACTAAAACCCTACTAGGGCTGACCTCTACTAGGAGAGTCTAATAATCCTAGTGCCCCGGAACTGTGGGGACTTTAACCCTTAGACAATCGGAGGGTTACCCACAATGACTTGACATGACTTGTTTACATAATAGATCCTCCCAATCGGAACATCGAGGCATGACAACATGACTCAATTACATAATAGATACATCCTGGAATAAACATCAGGTTACAAGACATAAGATACATAGATGAATACATTTCGAAGTTACAAATACATCAACACGGGATACCTAGGCACCCATTACATAGGGCATTGGGCCAGTTGATCCTTCTTCATTTTTCATTCTTTGTCATTTCGTTGACTTAAAATCCCTATGAGTTGCAACCTTTCTTCCCTCAACATCCATATCTATCCATTGGGGAAATTTAGCGAAAAAATGAGGAATTGACTTAAAACCAATCCAGCGTCATCTTGGGGCCATTCATTGCCAGTGGCAGTTCCATCAGGAGTCCACCAAGCAAGCTACGCCACATCATACAGAATGATGTGATACTGATAATATTTTATACTTTTTTAGCTTCATTAGAACACTTGCAACACTGACTAAAAATGAAGTATCTATGGCTAAATTTATCATTTAAAAGCACGATAAAACATGAATTGCACACTTATATAACATATAATTATTGCCTACCTTATCATCTATTATGTAGCCTCAAGCAAAGTGTCATTCTTCTCCACATATATAACACATCATTCCATTTCCCTTTCCTCCCTAGGTTTTTGCACAACCCTAAACAAGGAAAAAACATTTGTTGTGAAAATTTTAAAAATTACCCTAAAAAAAACATTTGTTATGAAAATTTTCATAATTACCCTAAACAAGAAAAAAACATTTCTTATTAGTTTCAAAATTTTGAATCTACGACAACTACAAAATGTGAGTTTGTCCTTTGTACAAAGAAACACCCAAAAAAATTACTTCACCAGTATGGGCTTTGGCACCATATAGTTGTAACAGGAAATCTCTCTTTGAAAATTATCAATAATATCAATGCAGCATAAATGCCCAATTTGCTTACGAATATAACACTATATTTCCTACAGTTCAAATAAAGGTCATATAAATCATACTTTCATTTACTCTTCCTCTTAAGGTATGTGAGTTGCATTTGGTTTTGTTGGTTATCCTCGTGGTTTTTATGGTTTCTAAATCTTGTCGATGTCTAGAGTTTTTTCGTATGAAATTTGAGGTATGATAACAGGGTCAATGGTTGGAATTTAGTTCCATGGAACCTGTACAATTAGACCACTCTCAAGAATTGGTCGTTGTTTATGCAATTGGTTTCAAGACTGCCTTTATCCCGCTCTGCAAGTTATCTATCAGTCTGTAGTATCAACATCTCAGACTCAGGAATTTGCATACTTCAAGCATGCTGGTATAAGATAGGGGATGCAGAGGTCATCATGGACAGGGGGAGATTTTACAACCATGGTCCATTCAAACTACCACTACCAGTGCAACTACATATTGGAAGCAAATTGTAGAGAAGACTTAATCATAAATTGACTAGATGGAATAATGAGTTTCCCACCATTCAACACACACTCAGGACACCGACATTGATAAGGAAATGAGACCATGGATTTATAATACAAGGACCAATCACTCAGAAGATACCAAATATTGAAGGACAATAGATTTCTATTTGCATATAAAGATTATGTTGGTCCAAGTCTTGGCAGAGAGAGATCGAGCTACCAATGAGATTTTAATTTAGCTAGATGAGATCCAACTTTAATTTAAAACTTTGGATGCCAAGCAGGCTATGTTGCCAAAAAAAGCTAGGGGCTTGTTGTTTACTATGGACGAGACAAAATAAGGCTAGCACTAGGATGCTCTAATAGCCATACCCCCATATAACAAGGACAATGAATGGCTCAATCCATAAAATTACTCTTGTTTCCATGTTGTTTTATTTTATTGTTTTTATGATTATTATTATGATTATTATTTTTTAACAGAAACTATAAAAGGTTTATATAAAACAAGCTATGCACAACCATTCATTACAGTAGTGGCATAATAAAGTATTCATGCAGTTCAAAAATGCTGCACATAAAGCTTATCCAAGGAGTTTTCCAAAAAACTACACATAAATATTGTTCAAAACAGCTAATGTCACGGGTAGTATATACCCTTATAAACTGGTTACATAGTAAAAGACAGTAAAACATTGAACCATAATTAAAGGAAAACAGATTAAGGATTGCCTCTAAAGTTCCTGGGCTGAACTACAAACTCTTCCTCCATTGGGTGCTCAGCTGCTGCAGTGGCTCCATTCACCTTGCTACCCCGGTTCATGGTTATTAAGCGTTGGAGATCTTCCTGAATCCTGTCAACTTTGCCCATTATCTCTCTAAGGTTGCTCTCATTATCATCAATCCAAGCGTCGTGGTTGCTGATATGCAAAGAGGTGTAGCTCACCATTTCTCCCATGCTCTTAACCTCCTGAGCAATTTCTTTGTTGTCCATAATACCGATTGCTAGCATTTCATATAGACGTCGCAGGTTCTTTTTTACATCCATTATTCCTACACTTTCACCAGCCTGGGACATTCTGTCTACTCCTATAGAGATGTCAATTCTAGCAAAGAGACTGTATAAGGCACGAACAGAACCAACAAGGACATAGGCCTGGTTCTCGACCGAGAGACCACTGAGAATAAGACTGAGCACTATGAGCTCCTGTTGCAGCGAGGAACCTCCGTGCCTTTCTTGGAAAACCAAAGTGCCCACTGCACCTTCCTGCCACCCCGTGCAATGACAACCCAAGACTAAGCTTCTCCCCAAATCGCCAGAATGCGAGAGAGTTATACCTGAGAACGCTGAGAGGGAGTTGCACGAGCATGTGGTAAAGGATGCAAGGGCAAGCCTTTCCTTCACGAAGGAGAGAGTGATGGGGAGTGCTTTCCACGGGATACCTTGCAGCCACCCCTCTCCAACACCTGCAACAACATTCAGCAGAACTCACGCTGCCTCTTGAGAACCAGGGCCGAGAAATGAAACGGAGTGGATAGGCATAATGCTGCGAGGAGAAGACATAACATAATGTTCGAAGGGACATTGAGCATGCAAGGAGGAGAGACAATTAACCCTGGGTCGGTTGGCCATTAAGTCTGCAAAGACCAAGAGAAGGAGGGGGCAGATGGAAAGCCACGAGGCGGAGGGAGGAGGGAAGGCAGGACAACCGTTTAAATGAATGGCGCCGACGAAAAACCACGTGGAGTAGAGGCCAGCTGTTGGGAGGTGACGCTGGGTGACGGATGGAGGGATGAGGGGGGGGATAAGGATAGAGGGATAGGAAAGGAGGATGGGTTTAAAAAAGAAGGCGAAGGAGGGATAAGGAAGGGGGTGAGAAGGAAAGAGAAGGACAACTTTTTGCTCTTTGAAAATGGAGTTATTCCTAGCGAGCTAGATTTGCCAGCAAAGGTTCTTTGGGATAGAGGCCCAGAGACGACTCAAGATTGGTTTCTTACTTAAGGAGCCAGGAAAATAATTAGACCAGTTTTTGAAGAGTTGAGCTACAGAGCCTGGGAGGTTTAGGCCAAGACCCGAGGGAAGAACAATCCTCCAGACTAAGAGGCAGATTTTGCATTGAAGGAAGATATGGCTAATAATTTCTTCATCTGAGTTGCACAGGGCGCACCGCGAGGGTCCAGTTATGCCTCTTTTCCTTAAATTTTCAGCTGTTAAGAGCTTATTATGCAGAAGGGTCCATGTGAAACTGTTTACCTTGGGTATACTATCAGGATGCCACACCTTCTTCCATAATTTATCGGCCACAATCGGTTCCATAGTTATTTTCTTGTATCCTTCTTTAACATTGTACTGTCCCGATTTTCCCCATCCAATGCGGTCCTTTGCTGCGTCTCGCATTGGGGACGGGCCATGAAGAGAGGATAGAAGAGAAACTGCTGCATTAACCAGGTGATATATGGAGGAAATAGCTCCTTCCATCCTATCCATTGTCCCTTCGTATCCCACTGAGAAAGATCGTAAAGGGTGTTGATCCCCTGCTCACTCGCCCATTCAGCTAAAGGAGCCAGTCCTGGCAGTGAGGAGTGAGGGGGCTGTCCTAAAATGTTGCTCTTCCAGACGTTAATTCTTTTCCCATTCCCTGGGATGCAATAGCAGTCTTCGGTGATTATATTAAGGGACGCTTTGCATAATTGCCATAGAGTAGTTCCTTTGCCTGCCCAAGCACTGTCTAACATTTTTGACCTGGGCCTTCTAATATATTTTTTCCTGATGACTTCCTTCCACCAATCCGTTCTTCCCGTAACCAATCTCCATATCAATTTAGCTCCCATGGCTTTGCTCATCTGCTCAGGATCTCTAATGCCTAGGCCGCCATGGCTTTTAGCTCGCTTGACTGTGTCCCACTTTACAAGATGAAACTTCTTAGTTTGGACTTTTCCTCCCTACCATAAGGATTTTCTAATTTCCTTGCAAATGCTGTTAATGACATTCTTGGGAGCAAGAACCATTGAACTTGTATAAATGGGATAGGAGGAGAGGATGGACTGAATTAGAACCATCTTCCCAGCTAGATTTAGCCATTTCTATCCCATGGATTGAGTCTTGGCTTTGATTTTTTGTATGACCGGGGTCCACATTGAGGAGACCAAGAACTTTTTGACAATGGGAATGCCTAAATAGGTAAAATGAGTCCAATTAGGATTGGCTTTGATTTGGAGGATTTGAGATATGCGGTGAAGAGTTGTTGTAGGGCAGTTCCACCCATATATTTGGCATTTGTTCAAGTTGGCTAAGCTTCTAGAGGACTGGAGAAAAAGTTCAAGGGGGCTGAGAAAGTTCCTGGCGATTTGAGTGGAGGCTATTCCAAGAAATATAGTGTCATCAGCAAACAAAGCGTGATTGATTGGAGAGACTCCATTCCTAAAGGAGACGCCCGTGAGAGAACCTTCAGATTGAGATCTGAGCAGTCTTCTGCTAAGGGAGTCAGCGACCAAAATATAAAGGAAGGGGGACAGCGGACATCCTTGCCTTACACTGCGAGAGGATTTGAAGAACTCTGAGGGTCTGCCGTTAATGAGAGGGGCAATCCAAGGAGAAGTTATGCAGGCTTGAACTTGATTGATGAAAGCAGGGGGAAAGCCAAACTTTTTAAGAACCAGAATCATAAAGGAGTGTCTCAATCTATCGAAGGCATTGGCCAGATCCAATTTAATGGCCATTCTAGGTTCACCCCTTTTGGTACTGGAGTGGATCGCCTCCTAGACCAATAGAATGTTATCGCTGATTTGCCTGCCCGAGATGAAACCGCCCTGGTTTGGAGAGATAAGGGATGGAATGATTTTCTTGAGTCTTAAGGACAACACTTTGGAGAAGATTTTATAGGATGCATTACATAAGGAGATGGGTCGGAATTTTTTAATAGAAGTGGGGTTATGCTCTTTATGGATAAGGGCTAGAAAGGTGGAATTGGTGGCTCCTCCCATATTACCTTTTTCCATCCAGGAGATGAGGCGCATCAAATCTTTCTTAATTAGGGGCCAGAAGGTTCTATAGAAACAAATAGGGAAGCCATCCGGGCCTGGGGCCTTATCCTGGTGGAGGCTCCAAATAGCTTTTTTGACTTCACTTTCCGAGATGGGGGATTCAAGCCTAAGTCTTTCCTCTGGGCTGATGAGGGAGGGAATATCAGAAACCATTTCTTCCATGAAGCGTTGAGGAACTTGCTCTTCATCATTATACAAATGTTCAAAAAAATTTCTTACCTCAGTGTTGATAGCCGCTTGCCCTTGGATAACTGTTCCATCCTCAGTTTTGAGTTCTCTCATAGTATTCCATCGTTGTCTACCCTGCATTGATTTTGAAAAAACTTTGTGTTCTGATCTCCCCCTTTGAGCCATAGGATGCATGAGTGGAGCCTCCATCCCTCCTCTTCTTGCCTTAATATTTTTTGCAGGTTTGTTTCCAGTTCTATTTCCTTAATGAGGTGCTCCTTGGTGATCATACTTACTTCCATTTCTACTTGAAGGATTTCCATATTCTTGATGATTTGCTCCTTTTTCTTTGTAGGTTCTTGAAATTGATTTTTTACCCACGATTTGAGAGTTGCTTTGACCCTTTTCAACTTCTGCTCCCAGGAGAAAGCTGGGGATCCTGGAATGTAGCAACGCCGAGCACTAGAAATGATATCATTAACTCCTTCTGATTCCAGCCAAATCCGATTGAGCCTGAATGGAATGGGTCCCAGATTTTCCACCGGAGGAAAGAAAAGGCATATAGGCTTGTGATCCGAGACAACAGAGCACAAGATTTTGGTTTTCGGATAAGAATTAAGAAGATGGGTGTTGACCAGAAAGTGGTCCAATCTGGCTGCAATATGGCCAAGTCCAATTCTTTTATTACTGCATGTGAAGATGCCATTTTTAGGTTTGATATCTGTAAGACCCCACTGAGAAATGAGATCTTCCAGCCTTTCCCCAAATGGGTCTCTTACCTTTGTTCTGCCTCTACGCTCATCTGCTGATATAATAACATTAAAATCCCCCGCAATAAAACAAGGTAGAAGCTTTTTACCTTCGCATTGCTCCTCTAGCGAGGTCCAAAAGCTGTCCTTTTGCGCATTCATGGTTGGGCCATATACATTCCCAATCCAAAAAAATTCTTTTCTTTCTTTGTTCTCAAGTTTTATGAGAAGCCAATTTCTGTTTTCTATGGCAGAGACCATTCCGTACTTATCAGAGTTCCACCAACATAGAAGTCCTCCAGAGGCTCCACTTGCATTAGTGACTAGGCCTGTCCCTTTTGGCCAAAAACTTTTAATGGTTGCAATGCTGTCTTCAGCTGGTTTTTTTGTCTCCTGGATGAGAAGGATTGAGGCAGAATCCATTGATTTAAATCTCTTAATAAATTCTAACTTCTGCGTACCTCCCAGGCCTCTGCAATTCCAGGAGACTACTTTCATTATTTCTTGAGTTGTTTAAGGGCCTTGTCTTTCTCCTTTTTTTCCTCTTCAGCACTAAGTAAGTATTTGCTTGCCTGCGAAATTTTGACTAGAAAATCTAAGTTAGATTGCTTTCCTGCTTCCTTTTCCCTTGCTGCCTCCTGCTCTCTAATGGCTTTGTTGGATTTTCTTCCTTTTCTGGAGAGCAGCTCTTTCTCTTCTACAGAAGTGTCTGTTATTTCTTCCGAGCTTGCTTTTGCCCTTGATCTTGTAACAGATCCTTCTGAGTTTGACGCAGGATCTTTCCTTTCCTTGGAGTGCCCAGAGCCTTCTTCTTGAACTTCCTTTTCCTGATGCTGCAGGACTGATACCAGGGGTACATTGTCCTGTTGTTGTGCCATTTCAGGGATTGCTTCTTGATTTTCTTCTTCTTGTGTCTCAAATTCCAGAGCCTCAAACCTGTTTCCGAGGGTGCTCTTTGACACGATCTACTGCTTTTGAGAATTGGCGATCTTCTTCCCACTTGCAACGTTCCATCCCTCGCTTGGTGGGCTATCCGAGATGGGTTTCTCATGTTTTTTCGGGCAGTATTTAGCAAAGTGGCCATATTCATGGCAGTATTTGCATTTGAAGGGGATTTGCTCATAGTCTACTGTTTGCAGATGATTCCAACCATCAATGGAGAGATTGATGGACTCTGGCAGGCCTTTCTCTAGGTCAACTTCAACGCAGATTCAGGTGCAGGAGAACATTGGGGCTTTTGGTTCAGACTTATCTACGTACTTCCCTAGAGTATTCCCTATTGCTCTGAAGTCCTCATCATTCCAGCAATGAAGAGGAAGACAGGGGAGCTTAACCCAGACAGGAACTGCTTTTGGGATATCTTTTTCTGGGTTGAATGACAGGTCCCATTTGTTCAGATACATGCCTCTTGGGCCCATGAAGTAAGGCCCATTCCTGAAGATCAGATCACGATCCTCCTTTTTTTCGAAAATGAAAGCTAAGTATCCTTTTCCACAAAAATCTGCTGAAATTCCCCCTGGATTAGGGTTCTCCAGTTTTTGTTCAGCCAGACCTCTACTGAACACGGGGATGGCCAGAGGCCAGTGAACAGTCCAATAAGTCCTTTCTCAGATAGGGTGTCTACTTTTCTCTTCGAAGCAACAGAGCAGAGCTTCACTTCCGGAACATCGGCTCGCTTGACAAATCGTGAAGATGGGGCCGCGGCTGCCTGGGCGGGAGGAAGGGAGGCCACGATGTGCTAGAAATGGTAATCGACGGATGTTGGGTCGGGCGGATCCATGGCAGGGCCGTCGACCAGCGACGGAAGCCCTCGACGCTAGGGTTTCAGGGATCAAACGGATGCTCAGCTTGAGCTAGGGTTTTTTGGTGTGTGGTTGTTTATTAGTCTAAGTATGCTTTCTATTATAATGGGCCATTCCATTATTATTATTATTATTAGCACAAGCTAGATGAATTTATACATATGCCATTGTAATCCTTGGTGTAGGAAAAACTACCCTATCTAAACTGATTATTATTTTTTGTGATGGAAGGCTGGACTGATTTTCTCTTGGACAGGTTAGCAATTCCATAACCTATTTTATACAGTTATGGTTATATATATATATATATATATTCAAGCAAGCAAGCTCTTAAAAACTTCTCTCCATGTTTCGACAAAATCATTGATTCTATTGCTAGTTGAATTGACGATCTATGACAAAAATTGAATAAAAACAAAAAATAAAGAATGAAATAAAAATATTGCACATGTAGTTCATGTTGGAGAAGGCCATTCAAGATTAGTGGAAACAAAAGATTGAGAACTAATTGAATAATGTCTTAAAACATAAAAATCTGATTATTGTACAAGCCATAACTTGTATCTTCATCAATACACCCTTGAAGTTTTTGGAATATGCACCTACAATAATCTACAAATTGTTAGAGACTAAAAATGACATCAATAATGTTTAAAAACAAAATATATTATTGAAAATAATAAGCGTCTGTATAGCCAACTTGCATGATTGGTTTCACACAATATTAAAGAGTTTTCTAAATAGCAGGTTGTTGAAACAACAACCTCGATCAAGGATGTCAAGATTATTTTTTACACCAATCTTCACAAGCACTTTGTCTTCTTGATACTGGTTCATGAGCACTTCATTTGCTTAATTCTGACTTTGATGCGTGTACTTATAATGGAGAATGAAGTTGACTCCATTTTCATATTTATGGAGTAGTCTTAATAATGATGGGGGGGTTGACTACCATGAGATGATGTTGATTAAGATTTAGATGGGAAAGATGATCATTTCAACATGGAGTACAAAAGCGTCATTTGACATGTTAGAAAGAGACGACAAAGTAAGCAAGGGAAAGAAAGTTAGATCATATGAACTTGGAGCCTCTTGACATGAGCAGGTATCAAATATGAAAGAGCATAAACCTAGTGAGTGAAGAAATATAAGATTGATATCGACAAGCAAGAGTTGACCTCTAGATCCTATTTATTGTCCACAATCAACTCTAGTGGGTTGTATATCTATTTAGATCCTTATGAACAACATATTCACTAGTAGAATATATGTCCATTTAGATCCTTATGAACAACTTGTTCTATATTAGATAAGTAGGCTATATATCCATCTAGATCCTTATTAGTTTCTTCATGGATCCCACATAAGAAATCCCATAGTTCCCTCCTCTATCGAACACAACATCACAAGATTTGCCAACACAATTGTGTACAAACTCGAAAGAAACGTGAAACGAACATACTGGGAATTTCATTTGGATACAACTGGAAAACCTAGGCAAATAATAAATCTCAATTCACACCACCCAAAAATCCCATGACCTGTCCCAAGAATTTTTTGTTAGACATTTAAACCAAATAAACAATAGAATATATGAAATATGCAAGCATATAAATAACTTACATTTGAGAAGAGACCATGCCTTTTAGCCAAGAGCTTCATACATCTATGTGTTGTACAGAAATGAAACAGAAGTAGAGTAGCCTATAATAGAAGTTGTGGGCATCTTAAATTGGTTTGAGCATGTTTCAGCACCCAAAACAACCTTGTACAACACTTCTGAGAAGGTATAATGCAACAACAATTCATTTTTGGGGTAAACATTAATATTGTGATTTGGTTGTGGTTAACATGGTAGGTAAAGAGTGAGGAACTAGCTGCATATTTTCCATCCTTTATCGAGTGTAATGTCCCTTTTTGGAAATTTTGGAGAAATGCACAAATTGGGCAAAATTTTAGCTTAACTAGTTATGACTCTAGAGGATTCCAACTTTCACCAAATGGTCCCGAATTTGAAAGGGAATGGTATGGTGAGTATAAAACATACCAAGGTATTTTATGGATACTTTTTATCATACTTTATACCTCTGCAACCTTTTTTGGTGCTGATGACAAAAAAAACCCAAAATTACTAGGAAATTGCGATGAGATCCCCCCTAGGGTGTAGGCCAACTGGGCTTCCCAAATCAAGCACGAAACTCCCAAAATTGTAAGAAGAGTATTGGGACTGATATTACCTTAGTTAATTTCATTATACATGGTTATTAGTTCTTCAAACTGGTTATAGAGCTCCACATTCATTTGATAACTTTCAATGAAATTGCTTATGGGGAAATTGCATAACTAACTTGATTGAGACATATGAAAGATAGAGTGAAAGGATTAGATCAGGATGTGACATATAGAGACCATATACAACATAAAAATTGCTTCCCAAATTTTTTTAATCACCATATAATTCCCCTCATACAAGTCTTGTATACAACTCATTTAGTATGGGAGTCAAATACATGAAAACTAGTGAATTAGTAGCATGGAATTGCAAGAGTTCCACATATGGATTTCTTGGATTTAGACCCACATAGCATAGGTACATGAGATTTCAGAGTAAAACATGATATATTTTTGTCATGAGATCATCCAACTCAAATAACATCCCTCATACAAATCCGGTATAAAACTACTTCAAGATTGAAGCCAAAATCCATGAAAACTAGTGATACAATGACATGAGAATGCAAGCCTTCAACATAGGAGTTTCTTAGATTTTGATATGATTAGCATATTGGAATAAAATTAAAGAGTCTTGAATAATATATGGCTTCCCAAACATCATAAAAATCATATAAAATTCCTCATACAAATATGATATAAAACCACTTCAAGATTGAAGCCAAATCCATAAAAACTAGTTTTTCAAGAGCATGGGGAATGCAAGCCTTTCATACATGTATTTCTGATATTTCAACTTACAGAGAATACCAACATGATATTACAGAGACACAAATCATACGTCAGATCTTTGGCATCAACTATCCTCATCAAAGTGCAAGCACCACTCCAACAAGTGCGCCATCAACATGACCGTATTGGGGAATGGAGAAGAAGGACTGAGAGAATGGGGAGATAAATGAGAATTCAAATGTATGGTCCTTAAAAATGAAAATAAAACTCTTTAATTAATCTCCCATGAGAGGTATGAATGGCCTATCCATCAACCAACTTGGAAAGGAATCCAACTCCCTCGAAATTGGTTCACAAGCAGGGAGAGCGAACACTCACCATGCAATGGACAAGCAAAATCTCTCCAAAATGCCAAAGGCCAATTAAAAAATAATAAAAATATATTCTAATTCCTAATGAAATCATTTTATTAACTTCATGAGGCATCCTAAGGTCAAATTTCCCTTCATGAGCTTCCTCCAACTCATCTTAGTGGTTTAGTAACTCTCATGACACTTGTCTTCCTCTTCATGCTCCAATTCTTTCCCCAATTCGAATGGCTTCCTATAATTCCCAAATTAGACCTCCTGGTGGCTATTTTCAGCCCTACATGTCATATTTGTCATATTTCATCAATAATGTCTGAATTTTTCATACTTGTCATAGAATCTTCCATTATTTGTTGTCATAGAGTGCATAGAATCTCCTTCCAAGTGGCACACCTTGTCTTCTAGTCCCTTCCTCTTCCATGGAAGTGAACCTACTTTACCAATTCGAATTCCATGGATCATTATATGATATTTGACACAACATAACCATCCAATAATGTTACATTGCCCATTTGTTCAAATTTGGATGAATATCATTCCAAGTGTGCGGGGAATCTAGTAACCCAAAGGCTCCACAAGCTTCCAAGTGTCTTCATGTACTCATGCCACCTTATTTTCTTAGCATTTATCATTTATATGACCCAATTAAGTTTTAATATGGTAAACTAAATTTCTTTTGGGTCCCATAGCCCCTTATTACCAAATTTATGTCTCCATTTCAACCTAGGGAACTAGTAGATTGGTGAAACATTATTTGCAAATAGTCTTATTTGGAAATTGTTTAATTGGGGACATGAAAAATCCTCTCCACTCAATATTGCTTGTCCTCAAGCAATTATAATTTTGTATGCTGCAATTTGTTTCATATTCCCAAGTGGCATCCTCATTTGGTACTCCTTCCTTTGCACCAAGTGCTATGTTATGGTTCTGCTCATTAATTTTCTTTAGCTGCAATTTTAGTAGTTGCACTCATGTATTGCAATTTGGTGTTCCCAAAAGTAAAGAGACGGGGATTGTGCATATTGATATATCCTCTAACATCACCACTAAAACCAAAAGGATTAATCAAATCCATAAAAACCAAATTTGTGCAAATAATATTTACCTCCATATTTTGGAAACCTTTTCTGAACTTTCACCCCTTTTGCATCTGTATAATTCTTTGAAGTTGGTATTGAGTTACCAAACTTTGAGTTTCTTAAGATTTCAAGAAAATATTACAGAGGAACCACCATGCTTGCTGCTGCACTACTTTGATTACAATCATCTTCTCAAGTACTGACTAAATCTCCAATGTTGCTTGATGCCCCCAAAATTGAAACCAATGAGACCAAAAATGATCCTAGGGTCCCATATGATCTTGATACATGCATGGTGTGAAAATCCTATGATGAAATTCCATGAACACCAAGAATGAGAAAATTGAATCCATCTCTCGAAAGGCCTCCCACATTGGAAACTGGAACACTGCTATGCAAAGATGAACTCAAACAACTGAAGGTTGGTTTGCTTTGTAAAACCAACAATCGAACTGGTACTCCAAGTGAGATCAAACCAAGCAATTCCAGGATCCAATTTCTTGTATTGCACCCTTACAAACATCACAAGTACAAAATATAGATCATGAAAGTACATAACAACATCGTACAAATGTACATCAAGAAGGTACCTCATCAAAGAATCATGAAAGTGCTTGTACATCCAAGTAAGTAGATCATCATGTGGCCCATACACACAAGCATCAACTATTTCATCATATCTGCCCCAATCACATGGGTGAGGATACCATGTCCCATAATGCTGCTCCAAAAAAATATAATGTGCATAAATATAATCAGCCATGTGTGCTTTCATCCAAGAAGTGGATGAAGAACCTCCACCAAAATCTGAACCAAATAAGGAGCAAAGAAAACATGAAGACCTCAAGTGGCTCAAAGTAGTCTCATCAATACACCAATGAATATGTATATCATCATGAAATAACAGAGGATGTTGCTGCCAACAATAATTTTCTTCAATCATATATCTCTTCACCCAAGCATGGGATGAGGTTCCTCCAACAACAAATGGACTAGGCAAGGAGCAAGGAAAATCTTGAGTCTCCAAGTGACTCAAGTGAATACCATAGGTGAATCCATGTAGATGTGTATCATCATAATGTAACAAGGGATGCTGCTACAAATGTATAGAACATGGTTCTATAATCATGTCATAATCAAAAGGAGAGATAGAAAGTCCATACTCTTCATGTGACACCATAAAAAGGAAACCTTTCACCCATACTTCATTAGGATGAATGCTGCAAAATTTGGAAGTGTAGGATGTAGGAGAAAGAACCAACTCACCCAAGGGATTATAAAGTGAAAAATGTTCATCATGTGAAGGCTCCATAAGACTAGGAACATGCACCTCCCTACAAAATGTAAAAATTTCCCTATAGGTTGGTTCCAAGGTAGTGGAATCATGCACTTCTTCAAAAAGTGTGCACCCATCTTCAAGATGTAACTTGAGTTCCTCTTCCACCACAACTAGTGATTAGCTCTCATCAATATCATCTTCAAACACATCAATAAACTGCAATTTTTCATGTTTCTCATGATCCATCATGTCATGAGAATCCTCCAAGCAATCTACCATATGACAATTTGAAACATAGGAGGAAGAACAATTATCTTGCAACCTCTCAAGAAGTTGCTCATTTTGAATTTGGAGCTTATGAATATCCTTTAACCATTCATTTAACCATTCATTAAGCTCAACATGAAATTACCTTCAATGTTGCACATTGCTCTTTGAATCTTCTCCATGTCTTTAAGGAAGGATGGCTCCTCCAATGAAGAAACTTTCCAACAAGAATTTGATACCAATGCTTGAATGTAATGGATTATTCTAAGGGCTTCATGGATATCCCTTTCACTCATCTTCAAAGACCCTTCAATGAAGGATGGTTCATGAGACCGAACCTCCTCTTCTTCTTTCTGCTTGAGTTGATCAACTTATTGAAGCTCAAGTGGTGATGGGGAAGTTGATCATTGGTTCTTCATTATCTGTCACAAGGTATTCATCTTCATTCTTATGAGAACTTTGTATTGCAACAACATTTTACAATCTGATCTCTATGTCACCAACATAGAGTTGTGAGCACCCATCAATAGGTACTCCTTCATAGTTCAAGGATCCATCAGTAGATTCTCTTTGATTTGCACAACCCCCATCAGTAGGGATTGTGTGCTTGTCTTCATCTTCATCTTTATGTTCTTATATGAAATCACCTTTAGGTAATCGATGCTCCACTTCATGATTCTTTGTTTCTTCCTTTAATGGTGTATCTAGGATCTTTTCACAAGTAGGCTATTTTTTTCTCATTTCATGCTCCTCCAAACTTGTGGATTAATGTTAATTGTTCCTTAATGAGTTCACATTTGCCTTATTGTTCCTAAATGCATTCAACCAATCATAAAATTCTTCAAAATGAATGATCTTATGTGTCTCTCCATGATGGAAACTTCTATTACCCATTGCTTCCATCTTACCCCTACATTGGCTAGCCATCAATGCGAATACTTGCATAACTTGCTTGGTCATATCATCACAATATGACTTAATGAGTTTCTTCAATTCATACCTATCATACATAACTTCAATAGGTGCCAAAAAAATTCTTTGATACCACTATAATGAACCTTTTTGGAAATTTTGGAGAAATGCACAAATTGGGCAAAATTTGAGCTTAACTAGTCATGACTCTAGAGGGTTCCAACTTTCACCAAATGGTCCCAAATTTGAAAGGAAATGGTATGGAGAGCCTTAACACATCCCAAGGTGGTTTATGGATACTTTGTATCATAATTTAGACCTCTGCAACCTTTTTTGGGGCTGATGACAAAAAAGAGCGAAATTACTAGGAAATTGTGATGAAACCCCCCTAGGGTGTAGGCAAACCGGGCTTCCAAAATCATGTAGGAACCTCCAAAATTTGTAAGAAGAGTATTGGGACTGATATACGACCTCATGGAATGTTATTATACATGGTTATTAGTTCTGCAAACTGTTTATAGAGCTCAACATCCGTTTGATAACTTTTAGTGAAATTGCTTATGGGGAAATTGCATAACTAACTTGATTTTGACATATGAAAGGTAGAGTTAAAGGCTCAGATCAGGATGTGACATATAGAGACCATATACAACATAAAAATTGTTCCCCAAAGAGTTTTAATCACCATACAAATCCCCTCATACAAGGCTTGTATACAACTCATTCAGTATGGGAGTCAAATACATGAAAACTAGAGAACTAGTAGCATGGAATTGCAAGGGTTTCACATATGGATTTATTAGATTTATTCAATTAGGGACATGAAATTACAGAGTAAAACATGATATATTTTTGTCACGTGATCATCCAACTAATAGAATATCCCTCATACAAATCTGGTATAAAACTACTTCAAGATTGAAGCTAAAATCCATGAAAAATAGTGATACAATGGCATGCGAATGCCTTGAACATAGGAGTTTCTTGGATTTTGATCCGATTAGAATATGGGAATTAAAGTAAAAAGTCTTGAATAATATATGGCTTACCCAACATCATAAAACGCATATAAAAGTCCTCATACAAATCTGATATAAAACCACTTCAAGGTTGAAGCCAAATCCATAAAAACTTGTTATTTAAGAGCATGGGGAATGCAAGACTTTCATACATGTATTTCTGATATTTCAAACTACAGAGCATGTGGACATGATATTACATATCCATACATCATACATCAGATATTGGGCATCAACTATCCTCATCAAAGTGCAAGCACCACTCCAACAAGTGTGTCATCAACATGAGAGTGTGGGGGAATGGAGAAGAAGGATTGGGAGAATGGGGAGATAGATGAGAATTCGAATGTGTTAGATTTGAGTCAATGTGGACAAGTTATATTTATGGTTGGTGGGGTCAAATATTTGAACTAGCCACCTAAAGCCTTCCCATCCATAATATGGTCACATGCAATTTGTTTGTAAGCTACAAAGAGGAGGATAATGTGTTGGATGAAGTGTGGATCGCCCTAGAGTTTTATCTATGCAAATACTAGTCACGAAGAGAATGTGATCACTAATACTATTGAGACTTGTTGTGAATTTCCTGGTTGTATGCAAGATTGAGCAGATACAAGACCATTCCATGAAAAACCAAATTGGAGTATATTGTCCTCCCGATAATATTTTTGAGGAAGATCGAACCAGTAGACAATCCTCATCCTTCCACATTTGCACACTCAAAACTCTTAAACCCAGTCTCTAGTGCAAAATTAGTGGAGTTGTGCCACCTATACGCTCAGACCTAGTCATCTCAACGCGCCACTTCAAGAGAATGCTTTCCATATTAATTCTTTTGTAATTGTTTAGGTTCTCGATCAATATATAGGCTGCGTTCCTGATCAAAATAATTTTTGTTGTGCTACAAAGCAAGCAATTCAAATATTTGAATCAATTTTATTGGACTCCAATGACAAGTATCAAGAGTTGGAATCATGTTGGAGACATATTCCAATGGATTAAATAGCTAGTAGAATTTGGTTATCACGTTGGAGACTATTTCATGAGTTGGAATCGTGTTGGATTAATTTATCCTCCACATTCATCACGTTGCTATCTCCATGCATGAATGGTACAAGAATGTGGCTTGTGACCTGACGTCCAAGGACTATGAAGATGGATCATAATCAATAAAATTCCCACATTGGTTTTTTGTGACTTTGTGTTAAGTGATAATGGGTGGCACCCTATATAATTGATCCATCTCGGGAAGCTTTTAATGTTTACTAGAAGTTAGTTGTTAAGTGTATATTTAAGTTTATTTATTTATCATATATCTCCGAGGTCTTACATTCACAATGCTCTGAACACTATCTGCAGTCACAGGGTTTTTGGAGATTTCTATCCCTTTGCAGAATCTAACGAATTATAGGAATTCAAAGGATCTCATACATAATGAAAACCCGCTAAAACTCTCTTGGGGTTAGGCACGCAGCGACCGTGGGTGTGAGGCCCCTTCGGGTGGGTCCGCCAGAAATTATTCCGTGGATGTAGCCCATCGGTCAAGCCGGCGCGTGAACCACATTGAAAAAAAAATGAAAACCCGCTAAAAAACAACCCACTAAGAAAAAAACATGGTATATAACTAAGATAAAAACATGGTGTTTATGCTAGAAATTGTTCCTAGACTACCACAAGAACAAGCTACCACAATCTCAAAAAGAAAACAAAACAAAATTGGTTTATTTATTTATTTTGGTTTAAAACTTGATCAACAAGGAGGTAAAAATATAAACAAGCTAACACAGAACTAAATCATGAACAAGTTTGAATAACTGGGGATCAAACACATATGAATAAAACATAAACATTACACATAAAACATTGATTCCATCCACAAGATACAAGCATTTGCATGTGTTAAAACCATTAAACAAGAAATGAAGTTGTATGTTGAGTAATTAGCCAGATTATAAACAAAATCAGCATAGCAGGTAAAATGGCTTATCAGTATGTATATAATCAATAACAGTCATCAAACTTACATAAGAGTTATTAGTCTTAGCTTCAGATACATCAGCTCTTGAGCCTCTCCTTGAGTCAAAATTCGAACCATACCTCTATCTCATTTCCCACTTTTATCCTTCTTTCATTGAAAAAATAGTTACATAATTGATTAAACTAACTTTTTAGGTCAAGATTCGAAACAGTTACAAAGATAATTCTCTTTTAAAAAATAAACTATTTAACTATTACAAAAAAAGCTACTTGACCCCTGTCACTAGTAGTCTTCATAGGTTCTTGGTTGCCTCAGCTAAAAATGCAATCCCTTCTAAGGCATGTGACTTCCTTTTCGTTGTCTGCTGCTCTGCTTCCAAATATTCAATCTTCTTTGACGGTCTCTCGTTATGCTGGGTCAAATTTTGAATCTTTTGGTTCAATTCCTCAAACTGGCTTTGAGTCTGTCTCTTTCTCTTTAAAGCTTATTTTGAAACAACAATTAATTCCTCGTAGTGTGTGTTGATGTCATCGAGATCCTCCCTTAGTCTCCTATTAGTCATGACCCATCCCCCATTGGTCTCACTAAGAAAATCAATTTGATATTTATATTGCTTCACAGTTTTCTGAAGGTTTTCAGTTTCTAAATCTATGCACATTTCTTCCTGTAATGTATAAGTTTTATCTAACAGCCATGGGATATTCATTTTCCTAAAAATCAGGTCATCATCTTCGTCATTTTTTACTGCTTCTTCTTCAATGGAAACTTCTGGAGACCTAACTCTTTCAGTGCTGAAATCTATTGACTGTTCTACAACCTTATCTCTGCCTGTAGATGAATCTAAAATCACTGAATGCTCTTTCTTAATATGAACTTGCTGAGAACTGAATATTTCTTCTTCTTCCATGTCTTCCTGAGATGAAGAATCTTTTATCACAGTGATTTTCTCCTTCATTAATCTAGGGTTTAAAATCTTTTTCATGTTAAGTCTCAATTTGTTTTTGGATCTGGTTTTTGGTCTCCACCTCGTTTCTGTTTCTTCTAACATTACCCCTCGTTTATAGATTCCTAATATTATCCCTCATTGGTTTGAGAGACTCCTCCATATCCAACTTTTTCTGGATTTCCCTTGGAGGTATCGTAAAAATTAAGCTTGATGAAGCCTCTTTTCGGGACTTTCCATGTAGAAGGATTAATTGGTGTAAAAGAGGGAGAGCGAGGTAAACTAGAGAGTTGTACCTTTGAAGGATCTTATGTTTCTTTATTTCCAAATCTTCCACATCATAAAGCTGGGTAGAAGGTAACAAATTTTATTGAGGATGGGATTCTTGAAAAGTTTTGGCCTCCCAGTTTTTAAGGTGTTTATGACATTTTTCCTTTGCAGATTAGTTTGTCTCATGATTTTTTTCATTTGATCCAATATTTGAGAACTAAAGAGGAAGTCATCCAAGAGATGGTTAATAGTCTCATTATCCTATGTGTAGAGATGACATCAGGGTGTTTCTTTAAAGCCTCATTTTGGCAGATTATCCTAAGTGAGGATGCCTCCTATTAACACCAACCAAAGGAAGGAGATAAGTTTGGTCCAATAACCATTATGCCACATTTTTTTCCAGAGAGTATATTTGTTGAGAATATAAGATTTAGATTTTAGATGTATGCTTGGTTGACCAAAAAGTTAGCCGAGGTGTAGTGAACCTAGTGGAGGATGTATGGTCCATGCTCTATTTTGATTCTACACTTGCTTATTTCTTCGATCAAGGGTTGGTTGTTGATTTGAACAAGGAGGTTGAGTTTTGCCTTGGAAAAATTCTAGGCTTTCCAATGTTCTCCTTCATCGGTCGCACTCCAATATTGCTGCACTAAATAGTTTTGATGATTGTTTATTCTACCGATGATTTCCCGAAGTTATTCATTATCTTGTACTTTGGGAAGTTGGTGCCAAGAATCAATCCATATGCGCGTTGAGGCACCATCATAAATTTCCCAAAAGCAGTGATCCCTGATAAGGTTGTTGTTTTGTCGTTACTGCATTCCAGATGAGAGAGCCTTGTATCTACTCATTGAATCTTATTAGCTCTTTCTCCTCAATGTCTGTTATGTATTTAGCTCTCCAAAATTGAGCCCAATTTTTTGTGGGCCTTTTTATCCATCACCACCAAGTTTTTCACTAAGGAATTGGTTCATTGTTTCTGGATCCCTCAATCCAAGACCACTTGCAGTTTTAGGGATATAGAGATCCGACCACTTGATTGAGGCCCATTCCCCCCAGCACCTGACTAAATAAATCTTATTTAAATAGATTTGATTTTCTCAAGGACAATATTTAGAGTATCTAAGGCTGAAAAGGGATAAAGGGGTATTGCTTGCAGTACATATTTGAGAAGGATAATCCGACTTGGGATGTTTAGAGCCCGAAAATTCCATGAAGAGAGATATTTTTCAAGAGAGGAGAGGAGGTCTTCCTAGGAGATATTTCAGAGAGAATTATCAATTAAGGGTATACCAAGATACTTTGAGGGAAGGACACTTTTGGAGAAACCTAGAATTATAGATATGTGTCTTTGAACTGCCAAGGGAGTGTTGAAAAAGAAGATTTGAGACCTTTCCTTGTTGATCGAGGTTCCAAAGGCTTCATAGAAGTCAGTGAGTATTGCTTGAATGCAATTATCCTCATGAATAGAAGGGACACCCATTAAAAGAGTATCATCAACGAATTGACTGTGAAAAGGGGGGGGTTCTTGCCATGCAAAGAGAGAACAACAAGGGATTTGTCACAAGAGTCGAATTGATTCTTCTGCTAAGAACTTCCACCATAAGAATGAAGAGAAAAGGAGACAGTGGACCCCCTTAAATGATTCCTCTTGAGGGGGTGAAGGTTTCAGTTGGGGATCCATTAAAAAAGATGGAAAAAAGGTCAAGGAAGTAAAATTTAGCACCCAGTTTATCCAACCCATGTAAAAGCCAAAATCTTTAGCACTTCATATATATAATTCCAACTAATTTTATCAAAATATTTTGAGAGATCTGGATTGATTAGCATACCTGGAGTGCACATATTCCTTAGAGAGTGAACGACCTCATGGGCTAGGATGTCGTTGTCCATGAGTTTCCTTACCTCCACATACCCCATTTGTTTTGATAAGATGAGGTTTGGAAGCAGGGGATTCTGATGAAGAGCAGCGACTTTGGTAATTAGCTTATAGATGACATTGCATACCGCAATGGGATAGAATTTTTGGGGGTCATATGCCCCCTTCTCCTTTGGGATGAGTGAGATGAAGGTCACAATGAGGGTCGAAAAAACATATTAGTAGGTTATGGAATATTCCATAACTTGCCATACCTCTTCTTTGACTAAGGACTAATAGTGTTGGAAGAAGTCTATCATGAAGCCATCCGGTCCTGGAGATTTTCCTAGTGCCATTTCCCTCATAGCCTGATCGACCTCCTCTTGGGTAATTGACCTCATCTGTGTGTCATTTTTTTCCTGAGTGATAAGGCTTGGTATATGTTGAGTGATTTTCTTGATGACACCCCCCCTATATACACCAGGCTCTATCATGAGGTCCTTGTAAAACATGATCAAATCATTTTCAATTTCATTTTTGGAAGTGATGAAATCTCCTTAGGTGTTGCGCATCTTGTTGATTCTATTAATGTGTCTTCTTTTGATGGTGGACTGATGGAATAATTTTATGTTTTGTTCCCCTTGTTTTAACCATTGAACCTTGGATTTTTGTTTCCATAAAATTCTTCCTACGAATTGCGTTCTACGAGATGTTGATTGATGAGGTGCTCCTTATCCACTAGGTCCTGAGTGGGCCCTTTGGAGGTTATATATTGTTGGATTTTCTTCATTTGGATGTCCATACTTCTTTGTTCCTAAAAAATATTTCCAAGACTCATTTTATTTTAGTGTTTAAGATTGTTTATGAAGTTCTGAAGCTTTTGTTGAAAGTTGTACAGTAGAGGACCTCTGTTTATAGCTAATTCCTCCCACCATTGTTGATAGTTGTCTTGGAATTATTTCTTGGAGAGATTGACTTTTCCAAACCGGAAGGGTTTATTCAAGATTTGGTCCCCTATATCCACCAATAGGCCTATGGGCCAGTCATCTGAGCCAACTAGAGGTATAATTTCAGAATAAAGGGAAACCCCCAACATGAGGAGGGATTCTTTGATTAAGAAATTGTGTAGTCTGCATGCCACATGACTGGGGCCTGAGCGCTTATTGCTCCAATGGAAAGTGCCATTGGAGGGATCCATATCAATGAGCTATAGGTCAGTGATGGGATTAGAGAAGGACTTGTTGTCTTTGTCTAGACGTTGAATGTGCCCTTCTTTTTCCTCTAAGGATGTGATGATGTTAAAATCTCCCCCTAAGATCCATACTTTTGCATTCAAAAGGTATTTCAAATTGTAAAGAGCTTGCAAAAAGGAAAATTTTTACTAAGAGGCTAGGGACCATGAACATTGGTGAGTACACTTAGGATTCCTTTGGAAGATTTTTTAAACTAATTGATAGTGACCACTGATTGTAGAAGGATGAGAATATCTCTATGGAGTTGGGATTCCATAGAATAGACAGTCCTCCCAAATTTCCTTTGGTGTATGTAGATATTAAGTCACTATTCCTCCAACATTGAGGTAGAATCATGAGGGCTTCCTCTTTTATGCATTTGGTTTCCTATAGAAGAATAATATTTGGGTTTTATTCCATGATAATATTTTGTAGGGCTCGTTGCTTGCTCCTACTGCTTATGCCTCTTATGTTCCAAGATTGTATCTTCATTGGGGTAACTTCTTGGATGGAATGGATGTGAAGGTGCTTGTCACATAATTCACAGGATTGGTGAATCTTGGAAAAATACAGAAGAGCTTGCTCTACAAAACACATAGTTTCCTGAAGAAATACCATATCCTAAAGGATGTCATCTAAAAGAGAACTAAATCCCTTTGTTTGGTAGGCCCCCCCCACCCACACAAGTTGAAGGAAAGGACGTGAGTCATGGATCAGGCTATGAGGGGTTTGCTACTCTAAGTGCCCTAAAATGGCGAGAGTGTGAGGAAGCAATGGTCTTTCTAGCAGCCTCTTTAATGCGGGTGGAGAGTGGAGTGTGGGAAGTCTTAGTAGCTAAAGGGAAAGAGTGAGAAGAAGGTTTGTTCCTTCATGATTTATTAATCATGACATTTATATGGCAAATGGAATCCAAGGGTTAGGTAGAAGGGTTAAGTGGTGTGCAATCAGGGAATATGGGAAGGGTGTCCAAAAGGGAGCGGTATTTGAAGGTAGGTTCACAAGTCAGGATATTTGATGCAATGGGGTTGTGTATATGAGATGGAGAAGAAGTAACAGAGGTAGGATGTGTAGCTAGGGTTTTACACCTAGCTTGTACGAATGAGTACCTACTAAGGACAATGGATCC
>LPNX010771860.1:31323-84058 GCA_001517045.1 Pseudotsuga menziesii | reverse complement strand
GTTTTATGGGTTTTTGATGGAAATATGGTGGGAAAATGGACAAATGAGCCATGTAATGGGGTAGATGAGGTAGTGAACCCTTTTTGGGTGATAACAGGATGCAAATATGGAAAATCCTCTGAAGAAAAGGGTAGGTCATCCCTGGGAGTAGGTCCATCAATAAATACTCCCAAGGATATAGGATTTGCACCAGGTTCGAGTCCAATGTCGAGAGATGTAGATTTAGAGGCAAATAGTGCAGGTGGTGTAATGAAGGCTAGAGAAGGGCCACCAGTCAGCCTAGAGTCTGTGTATAGGTTATCAGAAGATGGGAGGGTAGCACATATGGGAATTGACAAATGTGGGTTAGGAAGTATGCAGAGAGTTGATGTAAGTTCCATCTCAGCAATAAAATGAAGCCCCCCCTTAGACAGATCCTCGTAATCAGTGGGCAAAGCAGAATTGTACTTACCTGAGTCCGGCAAAGTAGGAGATGGTCTGGTGTCGAGAGTAGTAGGGTTTTCCAAGGTCGGTGTGGAGTGTAGAATAGTTGAATATGGAAATGGATAGTGAGTTATGAGGTGTCTTGTGCCCCTACAAGAGTGACATCTAAAGGGAATGTGTAAATAGTCAAGACGATGACTATACACTTGCGAACCCCACTGTATGTCGATTTCAGCTAGGAGTCCCATGGAAATATCCGTATCAACAAGTACCCAATCCATGTGCTTATCGAATGCGTGAAGGGAATCATCGTCATTCACCACAAAATTACCTAAATTGCCAACCATCCCACGGAGGGCCTCATGGGACCAGAGTGGCAAGGGTAGGGCGGACAAAAGTACCAAGAGATGACGCTTGTGAACACATTCATGAACCGGGTCAAAATCGACATGCCAGTGGGATAGAACAAGTGAACCATTTCCAATAATCCAAATACCTTCGAGTATCTTGGATGCATCAAATTCTTCTATAAACAGGAAAACCAACCATTTGTTCACCAATCTACTGATCGTCGGTACGTAGTCCAAAAGAGGTTTCCAATGTTGTGTATCACAGTTGACAAGACCCTCTCTGTCAAGTCGACAGTATTTGAGTCTTCCAACAAGGGCGTGGCGACAAATAGATTCAACCTTATCCATAACCACATCATGCCCTGGTAAAAAATAGGGTTTGTGTAGTAGGACAATATTATCTTTGGCTTTTGGATGGGTTCGATGAAATAACAGTGGTCTTTCCGTCGGTTGTAGAGGCGAGAGGGGAGGGTTCCATTTAGGGTTCGAGACAAACACCATAGGTGACCTAACCCTAAGTGACAGTGAAATTTAGAACACCATGTCAGGGCCACAAAGAGTCTCAAGATCACGTCCCCCAGTATGTTCCACCGAGGTTGCAAAAGCCCTAGTAAGAGGAGGTTAACATAAAATAAAGAAACCTTGGTCCCAAGAAGAAAACCGACAGAGTATAAACCCTACCCACAACACCAAGAGAATAAACCCAACTGCAAGAATACAAAAGTGTCCTAAAAGAGGTGGTGTAGCACAGAGGTAAAATGAGTGGCCCAAGATAAAAGGAGGTAAAACAGTCGAATCCCTAGAACCAAGAAAACCCCAGTAGACATAGTAGTAAGTAGTTCCCACTTTGAATGGTTGTTACTAAGCCCTCAGGTAGTGAGGGCAGACTCCATGGCTATAAGATATTGCAAGTGGGTTCTAAGGAGGGTTTCAGATGGGTTCAGGATAGAAAACCAGAGGCTGCCATTGTCGGGAAACGTTCATCCATTTTTCATGGCACCGTGAGGTTTGACTTACCTTACATGTACTCGAATTACCATTTTGGCTTACCTCACATGTACCAGAATTAAGTTGTATTAAATATCTATAGCCCCAATACACCCTATATTTACCTTTTGGGAGATTTCCCAGCTTGATCTTTGCCACATATTCTATCGAAACACACCAAGATTTAAAGTTTCAGTTGTATGCATGTGACCTTGTATTTTTCTTTTTTAATCTATATTTTTTGTTTTGACATTCATTCCCAAAACCTCATTGTGCTTACCCTGCTTTGAGACCCTTGTTGCATTTGGTGGCACTGTTGGTGGTGAACAAGCATTTCCCGTAAACAACAATTTTTTTTTACCATACACAAAGGTATGCTATCTTTATACTTGGGATTCCAATTTTTGTTTGTCAAAGATGGCTATAGAATACCATTCTCAGAAGTTTCAGATTTGTGTCTTGTGTATTTTCATATGCATATATCTATTTTGTGTGATTTGTCAATCAATGTATTTTTGTGTTATTTCATTAGTAGAGATTTATAACATTTTTTGGTATTTTATAGGCGTTAATTAGTCACAAGAAAGGAGAAAACCCGTATCAACAGTGTGGTCCTTGGCCATGTTGAATCTAGAAATTCAGATACCATTGGCCATTTGATCTACAAGCTTGAAGGAATTCACAAGCATGTGCTTGAAATTGTTGAGAAAGAAGTTGTCGAGATAACAAGAGATTATTCAAGCATGTTTGGGATCTTGACAAGCTCAAGGCTTAACAAAAACGTGGTATCACAATTGATATTGCACTGTGGAAGTTTGGGACAACCAAATGTTATTTTGTTGTGATCGATGTCCTTGGCCGTCGTGATTTCATCAAGAACATGATTACCAGAACATCTTAAGTTTGTTTTCATTGTATTGATTGTACATGTTTTAAACTTCAATTCCATTGTACTAATGTTCTTTGTTATTGTTCATACTTGGTCCTTATTTCGATGTAATATATTTATTTGGTAGGGTGATTGTACAATTTTGATCATTGATTTAACAACTAGAGGTTTTGAGGTTGATATCTCCAAGGATGGCCAGATTAGAGAACATGCCCAATTGATGTTCACATTGGGAGTGAAGCAAATGATTTGATAAGGTGAGTTTACATGTTAAAATTATAGTTTTTTATGATCTTTGTATCTATCTTCACGAGTTGAAGGTATTATGGTAGTTCTAGAGTGCATTTGTCAAAGGCATTATACTAGTTCTAGAATTTATTGTTGAAATGTATTATTGAATTCTTCCCTGAACACTTGATTTTGATTAACATGGTTTGGTTTTTACAGATGAATGTCACTACTCCCAAGTACTCCAAGGTTTGTAATGATGTAATTGTCGGGGAAGTATCTTCTTATTTGAAGAGGGTAGGGTGCAACGTTGACACGATTCCTTTAGTGCCTATCTCTAGTTTTGAGGTGACAACATGATTGAGTGCTCGACCAACCTTGATTGGTAGAAGGGTCCAATACTCTTGAAATCCCTTGACCAGGTTTTAGAGCCCAAGCATCTTTCCTACAAGACTATGAGGTTTCCACTTCAAGTTGTTTACAAGATTGGTGGTATTTAGATTGTGCTTGTTGGTCATGTGGAAATTGCATTCATCAAGCCAGGTATTATTGTTACCTTTGTCCTTGCTAGGATGACCATTGAAGTTAAGTTCGTTGAAAAGGATTAGGAAGGTATACATGAGACATTACCTGGTGACAATTTGGGATTCAACATGAAGAATGTTGTTGTTAAGGATCATAAAATGTGGTTATGTGGCATCTAATTCCAAGAATGGTCTAGCCAAGGAAGCTACCAACTTTACCGCTCAGGTTATTATTATCAATCATTTGGGACAAATTGGAAATGGTAATGCCCATGTTGGATTTCAACACAAACCACATTGTGGTCAAGTTTTGTGAGATTGTGACCACTACATGTGCAAAACAATTGAATTAGGCAAGCATAAAACCATGAATAGGGGATTGTGCACTTGGTGCATTAACAATATATCCAAGACATACTAAGATATATTAGTCCTATAAATATTGCAGAAGTAGAAGCTATAGGTCATATGATGTTTTGCTTATGTGTGCAATTAACAAACTGAAATATAAAAATAAAAATAAGTACATAACATAAGCTCAATACCTTTCATGTCGAAGCAATGCAACAATGGGTTGAAGTAATAGATTTATGTAGAGTGTTGAGGCCTAGCCTTTGACGAGTATACTGGAGTTGGTTATTGAATTTGACATAGATAATATGGCACTCTTACTAGGGTTACTCCTAAAGTATGAATGATTGCAGAGAGGGCCACACCATCAATGAGCAGTTGGATGATGTTGCAGGTTCCAACTTGTAGAGTGACATGGAGTTAGTGAGGCAGTGAGAGCGCCAATTACCAATCCTGGAGGTTGGTTAGGCTCTAGGATTGAGACACAAGGTTTTTTATTCCTTGTTCAAGCCCCTCCTTTGAATTTGGGCAAAAAAAACCCTTTGCCTTAGACAATTTCCTTTTTTGCAATACCCATGAATAAAATCAATGAAAGTAACAATTTTGGGAACCAATCCCATAGCCACCATTTTGTGCAAATATTTGCATGCATCCTTCAGTCTACCTACTCCACAAAGCCCTGCAACGAGCTCAATGAAAATGAGTACACTGTATATCACTACCTTCGCTTTCATTCATCTCACTAAACAAATCAAAAGGCTATGCCAAATTGCATTTTTGTGTATTCTTTTCTACATTAATGCATAATTTTATTTTTTTATTATACTTGTATGGTAGATGTGCACATACTACAATTAACATATATAACTAGTTCCCACAAGTCACAATTTCTTTTTTGCCAATTTTATCCTTGGGATTTAATCCACAAGGCAATAGAACAAGAGTCTCGGGTTTGCCATAAGTAAATTTTCCTCGAATTCTCTATGTTATGTGACCTGTAGTCTCATGGTGTAACTGTATGATCGTATAAAATGATATAGACCCTACACCATGATTGTAGAATTTTACTGAATTCACCTCATTATCATATCCATGGAATCACCAAATCATGGGATATGGATTAAAAAAAAAATTTAATATCGTTCACAAAACTAATGCATAATACTATCGGTCTTAAAAATCGAACCCAAATCCATAAATAAAAAAATTAAAATTAAAGTAAGTACTCTTAGACGTTCATCCCTACCTTTCCTGTTAGCTTAACCAAGATATTAGTGGTGGGGAACAAGTGTGTATAAGGTTTACAAAGATGTGTTGATCATGCATGCATGCTTACTAACGAGACCCATGCAATTTGGCACATTGAGCGGAGATGGGGACACTATTCGAGATGCATTCCCAACTCGTTGCGTTGACACCTTCAAAGCCTCGTATGTTGGGGTGCATAGAGATCAATGATAATCGTATTAACATTTTCTAATTGCTATACGTGCTAGATAGTGAGCGAGTACCTTGATATAATAGTGATACGTACAATCCCTTCACTACCTTTAACGAGATGATACATACAATCCTTGATACATTTTATATAGGTCTAATATATTTTATGGTCTCTTAGCTTTGGGATAAATATTTGTATCCATGTTCTGTATCCATTTAGATGTGTTTTGTTATATTATGAATTTTGATAAGCTTGGATATGAGTAAAGACTACTTATTTGATGAATCTCAGGTCATTATGATCCAATGGAGTACTAGGCAAGGATGGTTTGAGCGAGAGCAAGTTGATGGATCTCCTGCATGGTTCAAAATATGTGCTTACATACGAGGACAAGCATGGAGATTGGATGCATGTCACAGATGTTCCATGGGACTAAGTACCCAAGATTCCATTCTTTATTCCTTCGAAGTATTGGCAACTTTATGCTGCAATTTTTTTATGCCACGTAGGATTATTGTGAAAGAAGCATTAGCTAGTTGCATTAATATTCACTATTTGATGGCTTAGTAATTTATGCTGGTTTTCTATTCCTTCCTTTGTTGACTACCTAAAATAATTAGCTTTAAAATGTTGCATTTTGTTCCTTAACACAATTGGAATCAAATTCAGATGCGCTATGCCTGCGACTATATTACCATTAAGATTTAACGTTTGATGCAAATTCTACCATTGCACATTTATATTTGGTCTAATGTTCTAAAAATATTTCTCATCAAATATTTTTCTAGTTGGGACATGATAATTTAACTAGAAACTTTGTTTCCTTAAGCAAAATTGAAAGCAGTATGTGCATTAATTCATGGGACAAAATCCTAGTACCAGAATCAGTGGTAGATAACAACATACATGTATTGTTCCCAGAGTGAGCAAATAAGAGATATATTTTACTTCACAGTTGTGATTAACTGTGTAAGAGAGGTTGCAGAGTTTTATTTCCACAACACTTAATTGGGAGTGGAACCAAAGTTATGTGTATGTAATTGTAATGACGCTAGAACAAAAGTTATGCTTTATGTGTTATATTACAATGCAAATGTCACATCGAACAATTCATAATGGCACAACCACGGTATGTATGTTTATCCTCTCCAAAATTGCTAGATTCAAACTTTTATGAGATAACACCAAGGGAAATTTCTGAAAGCAAGCAATAAACCTTGTTGCTTCCATGTGGATGCGATTTTCCCCATTACGAATCCATTGATAGATTGCGATGCAGTTCCATATCTAGTATTATCCTTCATACTTGAAATTGGTGGGCCTAGGTATGCAATCGGATGTATCTCCCTTCTTCATCGAGAGAAATGGTATTTTATCTTCGTATACAATGATTTGATTGATGCTCTGATTTTGATAGTCGAATATGGTTGAGAATCAACTTGCTCTTCTCTTACGATCGAGAGAGGAAATGAAGTTGTTGTTATTATACAATTCCATCATTTTGGAAATTGATGGTATCCTGTCTCTTTGTCATCTATCACACTAACGAACAAAAGGTTTACCTCATTTGTAAACATCTATTTCATTGTATCCAACGTTAACCTACCTTTCCCCATCTGACCGTTATGCATCCACGTAGCATTCTTCCCCTTCCCATCTGTAGGCTTACGACACGTCAAAGTGAGGAGGCACGATGTTGTTGATTGTACAACATCAGGAGTCATTCTCCAAACTTGTGATTAATATCAATTCAAACTTGTGAGTCATATCAAGTCCTATGCATCCTCATATGATTGAGGTGGTGATGTTGTGTAAAGCTTGTGAGTAATATCAAGCCGAGTCTTGTGAGTAATATCAAGACTAGACTTGTGAGTAATATCAAGTGAAGTATTCTCATAGAAGGTACCCTGTGAGAATGGATCTCCAATTGTGGAGATGATCTTGTGTTGTATCAATATTGTGGACCTCCATTTCTTGAGGTGGTTATAATATGTGATATGTTACTAGTCATGGTCACTGAGTGCTATAAGTCTCCTTTAGGGATTAGCTACCCCTAGGGTGATTTACTTTAGCATATGACTATATGGCCCGAGGCAATATATATGATCATCAGTATGTATGGAATAATTATTCTAAGTATGATATGATAAGATGGATAAACAATACACATATGGACCATGCATTAATTATTTAATGATAATGAGATAAAGCATAGAGAAAGATAATTCAAATTGCCCATGCAAATGTTTGAGTGAACTCAAGTTATAAAGTTTTAGTAAAATTTGAATGCTTGAATCAATGCATCAGTCAAAGCATCAGTTGAACTATTAATGAATGTAATCAGTTAAGTAAAGAAGAGTTTGATGTTCATCAATCAGCATGCATCAATTAACTAAAGAGATCCATGCAAAAGTTAATAATATAAATTGTGCATGGATGGCACTAAGAGTGAAGCACTGATGACATTTAAGTTAGCATGTTAACTAAGTGATCAACAGTCAGTTAAAGATTGAATTATGTTCAAGTAAGTTAACAATTCAGTTCAAGTAAGTTAACATTCAGTTCAATTCAGTTAACATTCAATTCAAGTCAATTCACTTTTATTCCAAGACAACAAACATTTAGTTGAAGCTAATTGAGGAAAGGAGCCTGGTGCTAATGTTTTCATGGAGGGAATTCTAGTTAGCTCCTCCTTGTGAATGCACTATGTGGTGCTCTCAATGTGTTTACTGAGCCTCCTATGTGCTACCTTACACGTGCTAAGGTTTTTGTCTTGTGATTTATATGATAGGCATATGACAAATTCAATATAGTCACATACAATTGTTTTTGCAGGGTTACATTGAATCTCTCTTCTATATTGTTGTGGTGATATCTATTATCGAGAATTTTTCTTATGTGTTGTAAACCATTCTCTACAAATATATCTATCATACTCAAAGAAATGTTGGGGTGTTCATCCTCCGTGTTTGGAGGGTTTTCCTAGGGTATATCTTGTCTCTTGTTGTTGAATGATTTATATGGCTGATTTATGAAGATGATTTATGTGGCTAATATATTTATGATATTTATTTGTGGTTGATATATTAATGAGATTCATATATGGTTGATATATTCATATGTGTCTGATTTATGAGATTCACATGTGCTGAAATTGATCGATAAAAGTTTTAAAGTTCAAGCTTCTCTGATTTTGCTCAAGCATCAACATGGTATGAGAGCATAGGGCGTGAAGGAGCTCAGTTTTGTGCAACAATCTAAGCCTATGTAGATCTTGAAGAGTTGATAAAAATATTTCAGGCATGACATTGATCTCCATTCAACCGAAAGACTTCTCAAACGTACTTCCAACTTCATCACATGGAAAACAAGAGTATTGAACATTCTTGAAGATAATGACCTTGATTGTTATGTATTCTCAATGGTACAGGAGCCTACCACCAATGAAGGGTGAATCAAATTCAAGAAGAATCATTCAAAGGTAAAGCATATCTTTGATTTGGTTAAGGACAATATCATGTCCATGATCATTCCGTTGAAGACTGCAAGGGAGTGATTTCATACACTCAGCTATATTATCAAGAAGAAGTGTTCGGGTACACAGGGTACTCCCAAAAGACCAAACACCTTGAGCAACCGCTTCACACAAATAGATAACAAATCAACACACCAATGTTTATCACGTGGTTAAAACCCTCGACAGGGAAACAGTCCACGGCCCCAGCCAAATAGCTACTTGGAGCAATTTATTATGCAAAAAACGAAAGTTACATATGAGCTTCTCATAATCGATCAACTAGCCAAGGACCCTCCATGCTCTCTAAATAGATATCATGGACCAATCGGGTGTTAAGCCATGAATCAAGGGTAGGTATGATCTAAGAGAAGTTGAACCGTCGGATCACTTTATGTCTAAAGCATATTGTGATCATCGGATTAGAATATTCATAAATGCATATTAAAGAAACACACTTTACCTAACGGATATATTACACAAGTTGATCTTAACTAACTCTTAAGTGTCTAAATATCCTAACATCCCCCCTTAAGAACAACTTAGGAAAGAATTGAAGGATTTACAAAAGTGACACTATTAAGAGAAGGAAGGAAGCATTAGAGCCTATCCCCCCTTAAGGACACATTCCTAAACTCCTAACATAGATTGAAGTTTAGAAAAATTTGCTTCTGTAAGAGACTTGCTGAAGATGTATATAACTTATCTGTAGGGCAATAGAGAGTTTCAAGAACATGATCATGAACAAGATTTCTGATGAAGTGCATGTGTAGCTCAATGTGTTTGTTGCGTTGATGTAGAACTGGATCTTTGGCAAGCTTGATGGCACTTTGATTGTCGCACCAAAGTGGAGTAGGCTGTTGTTGCTCGAATCCAAACTCTAATAGGATCTGTCGAAGCCATAAAGCTTCCTCGTTGGCATTAAATACGGCTCGATATTCTGCTTCTGCTGAAGAAAGAGCAAGAGCTTGTTGTTTCTTACAAGCCCAAGTGACAGGTCCAGATCCCAGACTGAAAACATAACCTGCAGTAGACTTTCGATCATCAGGATCGCCGACCCAATATGAATTAGTGAAACCAACCAACAAAGGTTCCCCCCTTGTATTGTAATGAATCCCAAACTGAATTGTACCTCGAATATATCGAAGCATTCTTTTTGCTACTTTCCAGTGACTTTCATGAGGAGTTTGCATATAACAGGAAACACGACCAACGACAAAGGAAAGGTCAGGACGAGAATGATTCAAGTATAAAAGACTAACAACAAGCTAATGATACAAGGTGGCATCTACTTCAGGGGAAGTACAAGTGGCAGAAAGTTTGACTCCAAACTAGAAGGGAGAAGGGGCTGGTTTACAATCTTCCATGTGAAAGCGACGAAGAAGGTCACAACCATACTTAGACTGGGAAAGAAAGATTCATTCTTTGGTTTGCAAGACTTGGAGACTAAGAAAATAATGCAAATGTCCTAAGTCTGACATTTCAAAATTTTGCTTAAGACTGGATTTCACATGGGTTAAAAGTTTAGGGTCACTACTAGTAAGGATAAGATCATCAACATAAATAACAAGTATGATGAGATGGTTTCCTAATTTCTTGGTATAGACATTGGGGTCATAATGGCATCTAGAAAAACTAGTGTTTAGGAGAAAGCTATCCATTTTGGCATACCAAGCTCTAGGAGCTTGCTTAAGGCCATATAAGGATTTCTTAAGGAGACAGACAAGGCTAGAGTTATCCTGAACATATCCAGTAGGTTGTTCCATGTAAATTTCCTCCTGTAAATCACCATGTAAAAAGGCATATTTGAGATCCATTTGATGGACTTCCCAGTTATGTAAGGATGTAAGGGAAAGAACAAGGCGGATGGAGTTCATTTTTGTGACAGGAGCAAAGGTTTCATTGTAGTCAATCCCTTCAACTTGGGAAGAACCTTTGGCAACTAACCTTCCATCTGATGCATACTTAGTTCTGTAGACCCGTTTACATTTGACAAGTTTTCTTCCTTTTGGAAGAGGAACAAGATCCCAAGTATCATTCGCCATTAAGGAACGATATTCTTCATCCATAGCTGCATCCCAATCTGGATTTCCTAAAGCTTCTGCAAAAGTTTATGGATCATGATTCTCAGAAACTTGAGCCAAAAGAGAAGAGGCTCACTGAAACTGAGAACGTGTTCGACGTTGATCTCTAGGATCACTGGCAAGATCACCAGCTGCTTCACGTGTTGAATGGACCCATCGAGGAAGTATTGGTGCTAGTGCAATTGGAGGAACGTGAGCAGGTGGAGGTGGATTTTCATCCTCACTGTCATCATCAGAAACTGGAGTTGGAAACCTATCAAGGAATTTGGAAGAAGAAGAAGAAGGCATAATCGCCGAATCAGGCTCACAGGCCAAAGATGGCACACTCGCCAAGTTAGGCTCGCAAGCCAAGAGATTTTGATCAAATTTAACATCTCTTCTAAAGATTATATCATGAGAATGTGGCTGAAGAAGTCTATAACCTTTTACATCTTCATAATATCCAACAAATATTCACTTTTCACTTTTAGGTTGCAATGCTTTCCGTTTTTCATCCGGAATGTGAGCCCATGCTTCACAACCAAACACATGGAAGTGACTTACATTTGGTTTAATTTTACTCCATGCTTCTTCCGGTGTTATACCTTGTAAAACTTTAGTGGGTGTGCGATTAACTATGTAATTTGCACAATTTATGGCCTCAGCCCAATATTGAAGACTTAGTCCCTTAGATTGGATCATACAATTAGTTATTTCTTTTAAAGTGTGGTTCTTCCATTCAGCTACACCATTTTGTTGTGGTGTATATGGAACGGTGTATTGTTGTTGGATTCCTTGTTCTGTGCAGAAAGTAGTGAACTTGTTGTTAACATATTCTCCTCCATTGTCAGATCTTAACTTAATAATTTGATGACCAGATTATTTTTCAACAAGGGCCTTGTAGGCCATAACATGTTAAATACTTCCCTCTTAAGTTTTAGGAAATAAACCCAAGTGCGTCTGGAGTAGTCATCAATGAAAATTAAGAAATATTTGAAACCAGAAAAGGAAGCAGATGGAAGAGGGCCACACAAGTCACTATGCACAAGCTCTAAGGAAACTGAGGCGTGCCAAGAGGCACGTTTGTCAAAACTGTCTCGATGATGTTTTTCGAGTACACAACCGAAACAAACACCATCCTTGCAAGATACCATCGGAACACCAGTCACCATATTGTCTTTAAATAGTTGTTGCAAAGAGCGATAATTTAAGTGACCAACTCACTCATGCCAAATTTTGCTCAAGTTATCACTATGAGCAACAAAAACTGAAGGAAAAGGTGATGACCCAAAGTTGTTAAATTTGTATAACCTGGTAATATCATCAACAGTTCCAGTAGCAAGAACATTTTGAGGATTTTTAAAATCCTTGATTACAACTTCGTGAGGTGTAAACGTCACAGTTTTACCTTCACCCGAATGAGTAATTTGATAGACTAATACCAAATTGCAGGAAATTTTTGGAACACATAGTACATCACTGAAATGACTATTTTTTACTGGAACTGTTCCAGATCCTACAACACTTAGAGATCTATCACCACCAACAAATATGTGCTTGGTGTTACATTCATGCATAGTAAAAAAGATGGCTTGATCCTTAGCCATATGATAAGATGCTCCAGAATCAATGACCCACTCATTTGAAGTAGAAGAAGAAGATGCAGTATAAGAGTAACCAGAAGCACAAAGTGCATGTCCATGAAAGGTAGATTATGAAGACAAATCTAGGCTGATGTGGTGCTTCTTCATTGTTGCTTTCAAGGCCGCCATCTTCTTGAAACACTTAGATTCATCATGATGATCTTTCCCACAAAAATTGCAATGACGCGTAGTCTTCTTTCTTTTTGGCTTAGATCCTTTGTCATTTTTTAAAGAAGGAGCTGACTGAGAGGGCTTGGGACCCTTGTTGTTTGGCTTATTATTGCGAAAATTATGTTTCTTGGGAGGCTTGGAATTTTCTTTCTATTGCGACAATAAAGCTTTCCCAGATGTATCTGCCTTGTTAATTATTCCAAGATGAATGAGCTTATCTTGCTCTCTAATTAAGGAATCACAAAAAGATTCAAGACTAGGCTCTTGATAGCTACTTGCAGTCAAGGATTCTTTCATGGAGTAGAATGTAGATGCAAAAACATAATATGCAGGTCCAAGTTTGGAAAGAATATGATAAATACATTGTTTGTTTTCTTTCTTAATCTTGCATTTTTCATATAAGAGTCTAAGAGTTTTATACTTAGATAAATAGTCTTAAATGCATGAAAAATCATTTGGATTCAAGGAAATCAACTCATTCTCAAGTTGATGACCCCGAATTTCATTGTGTTTACCAAACACAGATTCCAACTTTTTCCAAGCTTTATCATGTTCATCAATTCATATATGTGGAATTGCAAATCAGTAGATATTAACATCACAATCAATCCACGAGCTTCATCACGTCTATTTTCTTATTTTATTTTCTTATCATCATCAGTGGGTTCTGTTTCTTTCCTCGATGTTATCCTGAAAAGTCCCCTACTTCGCAGAACATCCTCCATACGAGATTTCCATGAGAAACAGTTAGAACTTGTAAGTATAATATCACAAGGAGCGGCCATACTGTAAAATAATGGCTGAAAGAACAAGAATTAACTGTCTGGATGCAAAGAGCTCAAAAAAATATGCTGTTTTAAAAAAACGACACTGAAAACTGATTCTGGATGATGAAGTTATGCTTGATCAAAGAAAATGTTGAAGATGTCCCGAATAGTGACGTGGCAAATATTAAATTGACCAACTAAAAAAAAGAACCCCCCTCTTCCCAAGATCAACCTTTGATAATCAGTTTACAATAAAGTTGTTTTTAAGTGAATCACTTTTGTAGAATAAATAATGTTCATTTTTACAATAATGTTACTTAAAATAGTGCTGCACTTTTACAATAAAGTAACTTGAAAATAGAAATTGCATGCATTAAAAAGTAGCTTAATAAGACTTGAACTCAAAACCTATTAAGGAATAAAGCAACTTTGGACTTAGTGAGCTAAGTTTAAAAGGTACATAAAAGAATTAAAAGAGGAAGGGTTTTTTTTTTTATCTTCTCTCTCGTTCTTTGTGCTTGCCTTTTTTTCCTGCAAATCACAAAAAAAAATGAAAAAAAAAAACAATTTTTTTCTTCTTCCACACAATGGGGTTGGATCTTGGTTAGCTTACCCAAAAAGTCTACGTTTTCAAGTTTTCTCGTTGTTTCTGATTTGCCGTGATTGCACAAGGTGCACGACAAAGAGCATACATAGCCAAGAAGATAAGAAACAAAATTTCCCTTTCTTTTTCCAATTCGCCACGATCGCACAATGTGCATGGAAAAGAGCATATGCAGCCAGGGAAGGCAACAGTCCGAGACTAAAACGATAAAGATCTAATAATAAAATTGATACATTATGAGAGATTTAAAAAAAATCTAAACAAATCCGTCACTGTAACATTATACCTTCAGATTTGCCGAAATGGGTGTTTCTGGATCAAATGAAAATGGTTTTCGGTGAGATGAAAACTATTTCCCAATAGAAATGATGCTCTTGACGCAATGGAATAGCTCCCATAGGACACAAATGCACAGAAACTGTTTCAAAGTTTCAGCAACACCGGTTCCAGATCTTGATCAAAACTGAAAGCGGCTCTTCATAAACGCTCTGATACCATGTTTGGGTACACATGGTACTCCCAAAAGACCGAACACCTTGAGCAACTGCTTCACACAGATAAATCACAGATCAACACATCGATGTTTGTCACGTGGTTAAAACCCTTGAGAGGGAAACAGTCCACGGCCCCATCCAAATAGCTACTTGGAGCAATTTATTATGCAAAAAAAGAAAGTTGCATATGAGCTTCTCATAATCGATCAACTAGCCAAGGACCCTCCATGCCCTTTAAATAGAGAACATGGACCAATCGGGTGTTAAGCCATGCATCAATGGTGGGTATGATCTAAGAGAAGTTGAACCGTTGGATCACTTTATGTCTAGAGCATATCGTGACCGTCAGATCACTTTATGTCTAAGCATATCGTGACTGTCAGATTATAATATTTACAAATGCATACTAATGCATACTAAATAAACACACTTTACCTAACAGATATATTACACAAGTTGATCTTAACTAAATCCTAAGTGTCTAAATATCCTAACAAGAAGGCCTTGAGTTAAGAAGTGGGCACATCCAAAGCAAGGTTGTGTAAACTAAAGTGGAGAATATTTTCCTCACGACAAGAATGAATAAAGGAAGAAAGGCTTTCACTATAAAGAAGCTCTTCCATTCAAGTGAATAAAGAAGGACTCTAGTATTCTTTGCAAGGGTGCAGAGATCAAGAGGGAGCCCACACAAATCAATAAAAGATAAGTAATTTATATTCTGATTATTACACGCTATTATAAATCAAATCTATATGTTTTTTAATATGTTTCATGACTTTCATATAGAGATATGTATTCATGGACTTCAGAATTGTGTTGAGCATATACATTATTGTTTGTCTTTTATTGGCATATTGTCGATCTCATGAGTTCATATTATGTGATATGATATAGGAATTATATAAGACTTATGTAGGACTCATATATACTTATATAGGACTGACATAAAGCTAAAAATTTCCTTCATTAGACATGATATAGAGGGTTGCATGCTTGCTTCACGAGCTGTGAACATAGGACTGCATGATTGGTCATAATATATCAGATAGAGGGCTTCATGCTTGCTTAATGAGATATGAATATGGGGCTGCATATTTCCTTCATAAAATATGATTTTTTGAACCGATATAGGACTGATATAGGTTTTCAAAACATCACATAATATATGAATGGGGTTATGTCAAAACATTGATATAGTTTATGTACATAACTGTGTGAACCATTGCCAGTATGTTGAAAGTTTTCATGTGAATACGTTTATTGGTTATGTAATGTTATTAATTATTTGAATAATTTTTCTTGTAGGGAAAAACATATGCCTTCACCTACACGAATATCATGATGTGGAGTCAATCGGATGGTGATCTTGAAAAAGAGCAGATCGGGAGTTTCTTATGTTTCTTAGGACGAAGATAGAATAAAATATCTAATTCTATTTGGAGAAATGCAAAGACTCGTGAAGGTAATGTATTTATCTTAATTATATTCATATATGTGTTGGATATAAAGGAGTACGAATCTCTATGATGAGGGACTCAAATTTATGATTCTCACATCCTAGATGTTGAGAGGGAGAAGCTAGATTTGCTAGCTCCCGGAAAAGTGGAACTAGTTAAATTAACCTCCTACTATGTAGAAACCATGTATGGTACTCATATTTAAAAGGAATTTATATGTAATAATCTTGGATGATTCTTAAGTTTAGAGGTGTAACGGTCATTGGATGAGATTTTTCTTCTGTTGAGGAAAAATGTTTAGTAGAGTTCCTGAAATGATTCAAGAACAATGGATTGTAAATCCATGACCACATACATAAAGATAAATCTGATTCTTGTTCAGATTTGTAGGATCTCATAGATGTTAGATATACCTATACAGGTCCTGGGATCAATTGTATGCTTTACAGTCAATACATAGACATGTACAACAAATCATGTGTTGTGTTACGTATTTGGTACAAGAGTATGTGGATTCAAACATGTCATAGTCAATGAAAGTAAGTTTCACAGATATATTGATTCTGACTAGTACAGTGTTCGAGAAAGATCACATCAAAGATGTTTCTCAAATATAGCATATTGGTAAAGCAATAAAACTTTACAAAGTTCCTAGTTAGTTATATCCGAGATATGATGCAGAAAGTATTTGTGTAACTCCTGTACATATCCACAGATGAGCAGAATTTCCAACATATTTACTAATCCTTTGTCCAGAAAACCTTGGTATGATATCCTCTAGTTTAACAGGTAGTATCGATGTATCTTTATAGGAAGCAACAAAAATCCCCAAACTAGTTAGTCGTGGTACATGACTCAGACAGCCATGGGAAGTGATATCTTGTGGAGAAAATCCACAAGAGAGAGACATGGTCAAAGTCTCAGAGGCTATTGGATACTCAAGAAGAATTATAGTCTAGACTGTCAGAGAACAATTAAACCTATTGGAGAGGTTAGATAGCCATATAGTTGGCTATGTGGGGTATTGTGATATGAAATGAATATAAAAGTGATCATGCCTTGAAGAACATCACCGAGAATGGAAAGCTCACTAAGAACTTATTCAGATGGTACAATATTCTTGAAGTCAACAAATGTTGAAGATTGGAAGAACAATTAAGACTTTCTTTCTGCATGATATTACATAATTAAATGTGTTGTATATGATGGATATGAAATCCATAGTTTCTAGTTTAGAGAAACTGCATTATTGATCAAATCCAGATGATGCTACTTTGAATAAGCAGTCGGTTGGTCTCTTAATGTATTTAGCATACTTGTTTTATTTTTATACTTGTGGATAAGCATATGTTTGAGTACCTTTGAGGTACATTAGAATATATTATTTATTGTATTTTGAGACATAGTAGACCTATTATATAGCTTGGGATTAGCTATGTGTATTGTGGTTAGTACTACAACAACTAAATGTATTTTGCGAATAGTACTACCTGCTGAGGAGTAGTGTAGCTCGGGATGCTACCTACTAGGGTGAAAGACTTGAAGCCTATAATTATTAGGTGTTGATAATCAATTTTTCTGGAAAACCCTGTGTTATGATATAACACATTGAGAGGAAGTTTTACATGAGAATGATCGTCATTCTCATGTAAAACAAATTTTCAGTACATAGCTACTGATAAACATATTGCACAAATATGTGGACAAGTCATTGTCAGCGACGGAGTTGAGATACTTCTGAGACAAGCTTGGTATGGCAGGAAATTCCTAGTAAAGCAGAGAATGTCTCCCTCCCTGAGAGGGAATGTTGATTGTACAACATCATTAGTCATTCTCTGGACTTGTGAGTCATATCAAGTCCTATGTATCCTCATATGGTTGATGTGGTGATACTGTATTGTAAATTTTGTGAATATATCAAGCTGAGTCTTGTGAGTAATATCAAGACTAGATTTGTGAGTAATATCAAGTCAAGTATTTTCATAGAAGGTACCCTATGGGAATGGATCTCCAATTGTGGAAATGATATTGTGTTGTATTAAGATTAAAGTCTTATGTTGTATCAAGACTGTGGACCTCCATTTGTTGAGGTGGTTATACTATGTGATATATTGCTAGTCATGGTCACTAAGTGCTATAATTCTCCTTTAGGGCTTAGCTACCCATATAGTGGATTATTTTAGCATATGACTACATGGCCCGGGGTAATTTATATGATCATCAATATGTATGGAATAATTATTTTAAGTATGGTATGATAAGATGGATAAATAATACACATATGGACCATGCATTAATTATTTAATGATAGTTTTTGAAAATGAATAATACAACCTCGAAGAATGAATCAACATAGGGAACAACGCCTTGGGGACGTGACGAGCCTGCTCGAAGCTGCATCCAGAGATCGCCACTTGCTCACGAGGAAGGATCTCGTTGACCAGCCAGCTCAGACCTAGTGAGCCTGCAGTGTGGGCCGAGATCTTCAAAACTTATTCCTGGTTTGATCTGATTGCTGAAACTGAGGATCTGATTGCTGAAACCGAGGCTTCTGTCCTCTCCCTGGACTCATGAGTTGAGAGGCTGGATCGGATCTCTGAAGGAGTAGCCCGATGGCTGGGCTAGGCGGTGGTTCGCCGCCAGGTCTCTGATCAGCTGCCTTCGACCTGTTAATAGCCACTCAAAATAAGAGATCTAGTCGAGGAGAACCTCCGAAGTTCGTTAAACGCATTGAAGATGTGCCAAAAGTTGCCCTCCCCCTGGAAGAAACCATTTGGGTAGCCCTCTCTTTGGTAGACAGAGCACTGATCGGGAAATTCACTAGGCTCTGGCCCTCACCAAAAAATACTGATAGCTGGGTTCAAAGAAACTGGAGGCCACTGATCTCCAAAAAAGTTGCGTCCTACGCCGTCGGAAGGGGCTACTTCATGTTCGACTTCGAATCCAAGGAAGATAAAGAATTAATTTTCAGGAACGGGCCCTACTTCATGGGACCACAAGGTCTCTACCTCAACGGATGGACCCCGGACTTCGATCCTGAAGCCGACACCCCCAAAGCCGTGCCAGTATGGGTCAGACTCCCAAATATCCCCATGCACTGCTGGAACCCTAAATCTCTCCATGCTATCGGGGACGCACTGGGGAACTACATTGACATGGCCAGCCCAAAGGACCAATACGCCCGTGCCCGAATATGCGTTGAGGTCGACCTTGAAGCTAGATTGCCAGAAGCTATCAAACTAACTGTGGGAAACTGGGCTCACTTCCAAAAACTTGACTACGAACAACTTCCCTTCAAATGCAGAGGATGTCATGAATACGGGCATTTCATGCGCAACTGCCCTAAAAAATTTGAGATCCAGCATGATAAGACAGAAGGATGGCATAGGGTGAATAGATCTAAGCCCAAAAATCAAGCCGGAGTGGATCTAAAGAAGGGCAAGGGAAACAAAGAAGCAAGAGCCATTACACAAGAAAGAACAAAAGCAACCTCACTAACCAAGGAAACTATTGAAATAAGGGATGACCACAACGAAGCGGAAGAGAAATCTAGTAATGAAAATAGTAAGGAGTCCAAACCAGCCCCTTCAAATCAAACACAAGAGCAAGAAGAAGGAACACCAATGACAGAAGAAGAAGAAAGACGGGAGAAAACAGAGGAAGAATCCGAAATGGAGGAAGAAGAGGAGGAGGAAGGGGAAATCGAACTCACTACTCCAATATTGACTAAAACCAAAGGAAGGAAATCCAAGAAAGAAGTCCGGGAACAAGCCACCTACAAGGACAAGCTGCAAGGTTCCCAGTTAACCTTGGAAAAGCTGTTGAAAAACACAAGAAACACCCGCCAGCATGGGCATGCCCTGAAAGGGATGCCTACCTCTTCCAAAAGTAAGTAATGAGGGTTCTTTCTTGGAACTGCAGAGGTCTCGGTAGCAATATCAAGGAAGAAGCTATGTTAGATCTAAATTCTCTTCATCAACCGGACATATTCCTGATCCAGGAAACCAAGATGGAGGAAGCTGCATTCCTCCATGTAAGCAAAAAGTTCTGGAAAAAAAAGGGCAGCGCTGCAATAAGCTCAAGGGGAGCCTCTGGAGGCATTGGAACACTATGGGATGCCAAGAAATATGAGGCTATTGACATCAAGAAAAGTCCCCACTGGATCCTCACCCTGCTGAGGCAAATTGACAACAATAATCTTGTAAGAATCTTCAATATCTATGCTCCTAATTCTTACGCTGAAAAAAAGAACTGTTGGAACCTCCTCCGGGAGGAAAGAAGTAACTTGCAAGGAAATGCCATTCTAGCAAGGGACATGAATGTCATCCTAAGCCAAGATGAAAAAAGAGGGGGATCACTGGTCAGAGACCCCATCAGAGAAATTGTGGATGAGACTATTCTGGAGTGGGACCTCATGGATGTAAAGCCCACATCTGGAAAATATACATGGAATAACAGGAGGATCGGACCTAGCCATATAGCTGCCAGACTCAATCGATTCCTAATCCAGGACACCTTTCTCCTGATGTGCCTGAATTTGTCTTCTAAAATTCTGCCATTCGGAGGATCGGATCACAAGCCTATCATCCTTGAGATGATGAAAGATATGAACCTGGGACCAATCCTGTTAAGATTTAATCCAATGTGGGCAAAGCAAACTGAGTTTTTTAAAATTGTGGCTGAATCTTGGTCTCGTCCGGTCACAGGGTCACCATTCTATGTCTGGGAGGAGAAATTGAGATGGCTCAAGAAATCTCTTAAGAGCTGGGCTAAAGAGATCCCAAAACCAAATTTCACCAAAATCCAAGCTGCACTAGCGCTGGAATCTCACCAGGTGGGCATGGAGGACAGGAGTGTGAATCACGATGACATCCAGAAGGAAAATAAGCTTCAATTTGACCTCCACGTTGCTTGCAGACTTGAATCTGAGTGGTGGAGACAAAAATCAAGATGCAAGTGGCTCATTGAAGGTGATAGGAATACTGGGTTTTTCCACAAACATGCAGAGACCAGAAAAAACCATAACAGAGTGAATGAGATCCAGACACAAGACAGAGTAATCAGCAAATTTGAAGAAATAAAATCTGAAGCTTCTAGGCATTTTAACGAATTGTTCAAAGACCACCCAGTCGTTATAGACGCCGAGCTCATGAGTCTCATTCCCAGCATGGTCACAAATAATGACAATAAAAATCTGAATGAGTTAATCAAGCTGGTTGAAGTTAAGAAGGCAGTCGATAGTATGGAAGAAGTCAGAGCCCCAGGCCCAGATGGGTACAACGTCAACTTTGTCAAAATCTGCTGGGAGATTATAAAAAAAGATTTACTTAAAATGGTCTGCAAATCACAGAGATGTGGCAATATCGGGGGCAGCATGAACTCGACATTTTTGGCTCTCATCCCCAAAGAGAAGGAAGCAAAATCCTTTGACAGGTTCCAGCCAATATCCCTGTGTAACATTGGATACAAAATAATTACTAAAATTATGGCCACCGGGTTAAAACATATTCTACCTTTCATTATCCCGGAGAATCAAGGCGGCTTCGTTAAAGGAAGGAAGATATGGGACAATGTCATCCTAGTACAAGAGGCTATTCACTCTAGTCTCAAGAATGGAGATAAAGGAATGGTGGTAAAGCTTGATTTAGCTAATGCTTTCGATAGAGTAAGCCACCCCTTCCTTTTTCAAGTAATGCTAAGGTTTGGATTCACCCCTGATTTTGTAGCTTGGGTCAAGGCCTATATCAGCAAGCCGTGGATAGCTCCACTCGTCAATGGAAGAGCTGCCCCTTTCTTCCAAGCTTCGAGAGGTCTGAGGCAAGGATGCTCGCTCTCTCCCCTACTCTATGCCATCCAGGCATCGGTACTAAGTTTTTAGCTGGAACATGCCAGGCAAGACCAGGATCTAACGGGCATAAGGATGGCTAGAGGGACTAAGGATATCAACCATGCACAATTCGCGGATGACACAATCTTGCTTGGAGGAGCTAGTCCGATTATAGCCTGCCGATTCAAGCTGGAACTGAATCGTTACTGCCAAGCCTCCGGAAGCAAAATAAACTTTCGAAAGAGACAGATCTTTGGATGGAATATAAATCCTAGGGAAATGTTAACTATCTCCCGGGTTCTAAACATGGATGGAGTTGTTAGCTGGGATTCCTTCACTTACCTAGGGATCCCTATCTTCAAGCTCAAACCTATAAGCTCAACCTGGAGCCCTATAGTGGAAAAAATTAAGAAAAAAATCTCGGGATGGGGGACTGCCTGGTTAAATCTGGCCGGGAAGGTAGTATTAATAAAGGCTGTCCTGAACAGCTTCCTGCTCTACCAATGCTCCCTTCTTCTTGCACCAATCAAAGTCATAAACCAGATTGAAAGCTTGGTAATATCATTCCTTTGGCAATGTGGGAATAATGATGGCGGCAAAAAGTTTGCCCTGGTTAGCTAGAGAACAATCAAACTACCTAGACAGGAGGGCGGGCTAGAAATCAGAGATCTTAGAATCCAAAATCAGGCCATGGGGGCCAAATTGCTCTGGAATGTGATAGCTTCAAAACCATCCTAGTGTAGCCGTGTGATCCAAAATAAATATTTCCCCGGGACAAGACTTCGATGCCTGAAAGGGGACAATGTGAAAAAGAAAGGAACGTCGATTTTCAATCTCTGCAAAAAATCGCTGCCTCAGTTCATTGAGAAACTGTTCTGGATTCCGAGCAATGGAAAAATGATCAATCTGTGGCAGGACGTGATCCAGGGGAAGCCACCTCCTTACCTCCCTCGACTGCACAATTGGATGAGTGCGCTGGGTTATAATTCTATTTGGGATATATCTGATTGGGAGCCGAAATTCCCCAATCGGTGGAGAGGATGGGTATTACCAAACTGCCCAGAAGAATTAGAGCTTGAAAAAAATCTACTTCTCATCCATTTGGCCGGATTAGCTCCTGTGGCAAAGTCAAAGAAGGATAGACGCGGTTGGGGAAGAGCCAGTGGCAGCTACACGACGACAGAGGGCTACCAAAGCCTGGCAAAGAATTACAACGTGCCCATAAATCTTGCAATCTGGAATTACTTGTGGAATTGTAAAACTCTGCCTAAAATATAGATGTTTAATTGGACGTTGATGCACAGGAGAGTGCTAACCGGCAAGAACTTGGAGAAAAGGGGGATCATGGGGCCATTCAGATGCCCTCTCTGTGCTGAGGCAAATGAAAATATCAATCATCTTTTCCTAAAGTGTCCTTACTCCATCTCTGTATGGGAGGAAGTGACAGAGTGTGGGGGAAAAAGGATTCAATGGCCTGAAAATATCCAGGACTGCTTTCTTAGTTGGAAGAAAATGTATAAAGGAGAGCTAGTTCATAAAAAAGGATTAACAGCATGCTAGCTGAAACTACCAAAACTGATATGCTGGTGCATTTGGATACAAAGAAATCAAAGACTCTTCCAGAATAAAAGCCAACCAGCATGGAAGATTGCTGCCAAGATTAATGCCTTACTAGGTGAGGTAGTAAGTATATCAAAAATCCCAAATAATAAAGAAGAACTGACAGATGGAGAAAAGAAGTGGATGCAAAACCTCAATGTTCAGGCTGGAAATAACATTAACATTAAAAATTTGGAAGACTGGGAGATCCGGATGGACAAATCTCAGTTTGAGAATTGGCTTCGTGAAAGGAAGATTTTTAAATTATTTTTTGATGGGGCTTCTAAAGGGAACCCGGGGAAAGCGGGAGGTGGAGGAGTTGTCATAAACCTGGGAGGGAAAGTTGAGACAGAATACTACTGGAACATTGGATATGACTCCAATAATATGGCAGAGGCTTATGGACTTTGGCAAGGCCTCAAGCTACTGCGGAAGAATGGAGTGGACGAGGTATTGGTATTTGGAGCCTCTAGGTTACTCATCCAAACGTTGAATGGTGGATGTAAAGGAAAGAATGAGCGTAATGTAAGGTTGATAAATAGAATAAGGTCCAAAGCCAAATTGTTCAAGAGTATTAAATTTTATCATATTCTTAGGGAGCTTAATGTGCTGGCGGACCTGGCAGCCAATAAATCTATTGCTGTAGGTCTCAACGAGCTTATTGTAAACTCGACTGTAAGCAAGGATATCCCTCCCTAGATTTGGTTAACCATCTGAAGGGAGGAGAGAAATCCGGTTGATGGGTGTATCCGGTTCATTATCAGCAACTTCTCTGCTGAGATCATATTAATAACATAACCGTTTTTGTAAAAAAAAATAATTATTTAATGATAATGAGATAAAGCATAGAGAATTCGAATTCGAATTGTCCATGCAAATGTCTGAGTGAACTTAGCTAGTTATAAAGCTTCAGTAAAATATGAATGCCTCAATCAATGCCTCAGTCAAAGTATTAATTGAACTATTAATGAATGTAATCAGTTAAGTAAAGAAGAGCTTAATGTTCATCAATCAATATGCATCAATTAACTAAAGAGATCCATACAAAAGTTAATAATAGAAATTGTGCATGGATGGCACTAAGAGTGAAGCATTGATGACACTTAAGTTAGCATGTTAACTAAGTGATCAACAACCAGTTAAAGACCGAATTCAGTTCAAGTCAGTTAACATTCAGTTCAATTAAGTTAACATTCAGTTCAGTTTCAGTTCAAGACGATGAACATTCAATTAAAGCTAATTGAGGAAAGGAAATGTGCTAATGTTTCCATGGAAGGAGTTCTAGTTAGCTCCTCCTTGCAGTGAATGCACTATCTAATGCTCTCAGTGTGTTTACCGAGCCTCCTATGCGCTACCTTTTGCATGTTAGGGTTTTGGGATTGTTATTAATATGCTAGGCATATGTCAAGTTCAATACAATTGCATACAATTTTTTTTGTAGGGTTACATTGGATCTCTCTTCTCTACTGTTGTGGTAATATCTCTTATCCAAAAATATGCTTATGTGTTGTAACCATTCTCTGCAAATATATCTGTCATACTCAAATAATTGTTTGGTTTTTCATCCTCCATCTTTGGAGTGTTTTCCCAGTGTATATATTGTCTCTTATGGTTGATTGATTTATATGGCTGATTTATGGAGTTGATTTGTATGAATAATTTATGAAGATGAATCATGTAGGTGGTATATTTATGAGATTTATATGTGGGTGATATATTTATTTGGCATATACATTCTTACTTCAAAATATGAGAGCAATTATTTCAACAATGTTTAGTTTGCACACCAAACATTAAGGTACCGCCATTTCATTAAATGCCAATCTAAATGTTGGATATGATGTAAATGGCTTTTCTTAAAATAAATTATTTTTTACCTTTATAATCCTTAAAATAAAGTTACAACCAAATTACGTTATAATCCTTAAAATAAAGTTATGATAAGGCTTGGACTATAAAGTTACAACCAAATTACGTTATAATCCTTAAAATAAAGTTATGATAAGGCTTGGACTAAGACATGAAGTGAATGTGTGCATGGGATCATAACTTGGACATATTTTCATAGCATTAATAATGGAATCAATAAATTAATTTTCAACAAATTATTAATTTATTTTCTTAGCGTTAATAAATTAATTGACTCAGGTAATTGTGCAATGATTTACCAAAGAAATTCATGTTGTAACTTGTGGTTCAACAAATAATCATTTATCTAGTTAACTAAACAACTAGCGCTTACCATTCTCTAATTTTCCCATTGCATGACCACTGTTTTACTTATTATGTTGAGTTTGCCTATTACATAATCACTATTTTACTTATTATGCCATCTCTGCTTTCAACTTCATTGGAAGGGACTACGCTACCACGTAGCACTTGTTTATGGATTAAAATTGAAATAACAATGTTTATATACATTGAGTCACACTTCAATCCTAAGTATATATATATAGTGTTGATAAGGTATTTGAAAAAGATCTTGAAATTTCAAGAAAGATTGAAGTGTAACTCAAATATATATCAAATATTTGATATTAATTTTAATTATCTTATCTCAATTTTCTTCAAGTGGGATGCTATTGCATTGATCTCACGAGCATGACGATGCATAACCAATGCAACTGCCCAACCACTCACGATGCATGGTATGTGGTAAAAGCATAATAATAAAGGAGGCAACTCTTGTATGAGGTAGAAGATCTGGAGCTCTGCAAAACCATATCATCCTCTAAACTATGCAATAATGGATGTACAATGCCTTATTAATCTTCTAGGAATGGACATGAAAAAGAGTGGGATCACCATTTTAGTGCTCTTGATGGAGCATTGCAGTCACCTTCAGCCCAATTGGAAGACCAAGATTTCCTCTGAGCCCCCTTTATATTCACTCCGACAAAGGTGTATTCTCAAAATGCCAAGATTTCGGGAGAGGGAAAGATATTGCATTAGTTCGCATGTTTCAAACAGAGGTGGAGCCAATCAAGAAGCAATGGAAAACTCGATTGATGCTACAGATTCAAATGAGGATTATCGAGTCAGAATTAATGAAGAAAAGATCACCTAAGAAGCGTGGACCGACTTTGGGACTCAATCAAGAGATGCTAAGACTAACAAAAAAAATGAGAAGCGAGCTCCTAATAATGAGGAAAGGATTGGGACACAATATTTTGGTTTGGGCATGCAGAAAGAACAGTGCCCTCCTATCCCTAGTCAGATCAAAACCTCAAATCCTTGGAGTTGCAGAATTGTCTAGGAAGAGGAAAATTCTCTCCTTCCCTAGTCACGAGTTTGCTCACTCCTGTACAATTGACCTTGAGAATCCAAGAATCCCTCCCTAGACTCCTTCCCCTCAGGTTTGGGTATCTTTTCGGTTGGAAGGAATTGGTAGTATGTGTCTTGTGGAGGAGGATATTCGATTGATCTTTGAAATGAGAAGCAAAATTGTCAATTTGAAGTTCAGGATGGAGCAATTAGCATTTATGTGGCACACTCTCTTGGATGTCTTCTTGCAGTGCCCAGGTCTGGAGAGGCACCCTCTCGACTTGCCCATTATTGTTCCTGTAACACCATAGCATGTAGTTAGCCCTACTGTTGGAGACAATAACGACTCTATGGCTAGTTAGATGTTCAATCATCATGTCTGGTTTATGTTCAATTGTCCGCTCTATTTTCAACATGTTTCAACATGTTTAATAGGCCTATAGTGCTTAGACAACTCTTTTTATGAAAACTATCGAGCAATATCTTGCATATTTTGTGAAACTCCATGCCGATGTAGGCCAATAAATTTTTGTTCAAGGCTTGGACTTAGGACAATTTGTTTTGGTTTCCCGGGCCCAAGATAACTGTAATTACCATTGTACATATTTTATCAAGTAATATAATAGCTTAGGAGCAGTCTATTTATTTTACGTTTTGGACTTTCCAGTGGGTTTTGATCGGAATCCGGTAATTTTTTCTTGGTACTATCCAACTTTTGAAGTTTTCAATTTGTGTTTTGAATCCATAAATAGATTCATCACCCTTAAAGACCCCCTAAAACTCAAATTATGATTCATCACCCTTAAAGACCCCCTAAAACTCAAATTATGATTCATCACCCTTAAAGACCCCCTAAAACTCAAATTATGCAATTTCCATAATTAATTATTTGACCCTAAGATTTTTTTTATAGATTTCCAATATATACTCCAAAATGTTGAAAACTTAGAAGAGTCTATTTATTCTATGTTTTGGACTTTGAGGTGGGTTTTGGTCGGGTAATTTTTTTTTTGTTGTAAAATCCAAATTTGGAAGTGTTCAAATTGATTTTTTGAATCCATAACTAGTTTTAGCACCCTCAAATACCCCATGACACCTAGATTATGCAATTTCCATAGCTAATATATTTGACTATAATTTTTTTTTATAGATTTTCAAGTGGTCTCCCAACAAAACAAAACAAGAGAAACTAAGATTTTATTCATGTTCAAATTTTAAATTAAACATTATGTACAATATTTTATTATCAAATTAATGATATTTAATTAGATTTTATAGTGAGTTTTTGGTAAAATCCAAATTTGAAAGTGTTCAAATTGTGCTTTTGAATCCATAAATAGATTTAGAATCCTTAAATACCCAATCACACGTAGATTATGCAATTTCCATAGTTAATATATTTTATTATTGAATCCATAAATAGATTCAACACCCTCAAATACCCCAATGACACCTAGATTATGCAATTTCCATAGCTAATATATTTGATTTTTGAATCCATAAATAGATTAAGCATCCTCGATACCCAATGACACCTAGATTATGCAATTTCCATAGCTAATATATTTGATTTTAAGATTTTTTATAACAAAACAAGATAGTTGAAAAATGTTGAAAATGCAAAATACTTAGACTACACCTATATTTATAGGGAGCAATCTATTTATTTTAAGTTTTGGACTTTTTAGTGGGTTTTGGTTCAAATCTTACCTTTCTTAATATTAATATCCAAATTTAGAATTCTTCAAATTGTATTTATAAATTGAACACCTTCATGACACTTATATTATGCAATTTTCATAGCTAATATATTTGATTTTAAGATATTTTTATAGATTTCCAAATTGAACTTTTGAAATCAAATATATCAACTATACAAATTGAAGACTGTCATTAAATATTTGAAAATGCTTAATATTTATAAATTAAAAAACACAATTAAACATTTCCATTTTTTTTTTCAATTTTAATGAACCCCAAAAACACATATACTCATATTTACGTAGTGTAAAAATAAGTTTTTACACTTTCTCTGTATCCAATACCGTATTACTTTCTCTACTCCATGAAGCTACCCTTCATCAGTTTCGCAAGAAAGGTGACCTGAATAATTTATTGTGCAGCAAAAAGCACCAAACGGGAGGATGGTATATTGACGGGTGGACTTAAATTAGGAACTAGATTAGTGGGCAACATGCTTCCCAAAGTAAAACATGATGCGGTGGACTTGGATTTAAAATCGAAAGGCCGCTCTACACTTGGCACGATATAAATTTACATTCATTCGCTATGGCAAACCAAGATCCGAAAGAATTTCGCACTCCCTTTTCGCAGTCATGCACGAAGTTGTGTTTGTGTAAACTAGGTTCATGTAACCGGAAACAATTTCTTTTTTCCTACGGGTAAAACAATGGCAGAAGGAGGAGTTCTGCCATTGTTGCAGAAAAATGGGAGGCAAGGTACTGCTTCAAGACCACAGGCCTTTGGAAATATTATTATATCAGTTCTTGGGACTGGTGTTCTGGGTCTCCCTTATGCATTCAGAGTCAGTGGATGGGCTGCTAGTGCTGGAGCCATATTTTGTGCAGCACTCTTGACATATTATTGCATGATGCTTGTGGTAATATATTGCAGTTGCTCCTTTGTTTGAGTGCTGATGCTATATGCAGATTTGTATTGTTTTTTTTTATTAGTTTACTAAAAGGTTGCATGGATGATTCCTAATATATGTATTAGAATTTTTCTTTCAAGATGAGAACCCACTTATGAAATGGTTAAATGTGTCTGAAAAATAGTGCTCACACAAAGAAACCCATTTGAAATTTCATCAGTAAACCTTGAACACTTTCTGAAACTGATATGAACGTGCCCAATTCAATGCTTTTTTGAAAATAAAATTGGGTTTGTTAAGTGTTTGAAACTCATGCAACTACTAGATACTCTTCTAAACCTGGATCTGATATGGACCTTGAGGGCTTCATGTTGTATATTTTGTGTTATTTCAGTTGGTAATTTGTGTGAACTTTGCAACTTCCATGTCTATATCAAGCCAGGGTATAGATGAATCTGTGCTGGTGCTCATATTCAGTAAGCCCAATGCACCGTTTAGATTAAATGCACAGTCAGAGACACAGGTGTGCACACATGCTGTATCATCCCACCCAAGCCTTATATCCATCTGTTTTCATCTAAACTGTAGATTGCATCTCACTGTATAGATTAAATCACAGTCATCGGTGTGCACGCACACGAAAATAAAAGTTGATGTATCACCACATGGCTGTAGTATGCACCTCACTTCTTCCTCAATCTCCCTACAGTCAATTGAGCCACTCAGTTCCCCTCCCTTTGGTCGAGGGTCTAACCTCGATCTCAAACATAACCATTTGTTCATGCTGGTGTTCAAGTTTCTAAAGATCCTCGATCTCAAACATAACCATTTGTTCATGCTGGTGTTCAAGTGTCTAAAGATCCTCGATCTCAAAATATAACCATAACCATTTGTTCATACTGGTAATTGTACCAAGGGGTCATTCCATAGCTCAGGCTGGGTGGGGAAGATCCATCAACTCTTTATATGTGCCTGTGATGTTAAAAAAATGTCACCGACCAATCGTTATATCTGAAAAAATGGTCCAATATTTACATCAAACAGACCCATCATAATTTCTAAAAAGAACTGTCCAAGATTTACATCAAACAAATTGTCCAAGATCTACATCAAACAGATCCATCATATTATCTAAAAAAAATTGTCCAAGATCTACATCAACTATTCTGGGGCCTGGAGGGATTTGATAGCCCTCAGCATATACAAGAAGTCCAAGATTTACATCAAACTGACCCATCATAATATCTAAAAAAATTGTCCAAGATTTACATCATCTACCCCGGGGCAGGGAGGGATTTGAGAGCTCTCAGCATATACAAAATATGGGGTTAAAAATAATTGTCCAAGATTTACATCCTCTACCCCGGGGCCGGGAGGGATTTGAGAGCTCTCAGCATATACAAAATATGGGGTTAAGAAAGATCTGTATTACCTATACTATTTTCCCATGCTGAAAACCCAAAATAGGTTTTATTTATTTATTTTATTTTAAATATTATATATTTTATTTATATGAAGGATTCAGTATATACTAGATATGAGGGTTATATGAAAGGTTCAGTATATACTAGATATGAGGGTTAAGATAAATCTGTGTTAATATTTTTTTTTTATGCTGAAAACCTAATTTGTGAGTTTGTTTATTTACTTTTAGAATGTTACATAATTTGTCATCAGGAAAACTGTAGCTCAAAGTTCTTGACTTCTTCACACTTCTTAAACCACCATGGCCACTGGCATTCAATACTGTTGCTACTAGATGACCTCGTTAGCATGAATAATTGACATTGACAAGTGTAGTTTTGGGAATTCATATTTCTTATGGGTGTATACAGGTCAGGTGCAGAGAGAAGTCGGAAGAGTTGGACCAAGTAAATATATTAACATATGGAGACCTTGGAGGGCACACCTATGGAAAACTAGGACGTTTTGCAGCAGAGACAATGTTACTAATTTCTCAGTGTGGAGGGAGTGTGTCCTATTTGGTTTTTGTAGGTCAAAATTTGTCCTCACTGTTCACAGGATCAAGTAATAGAAGTTCATTTTTCATTTTTATTTTAGTTCCTGTGGAAATTGCACTGGCTTGGGTTCGAACATTGTCATCCCTTGCTTCCTTCAGTATTTTCGCAGATGTCTGCAGTATTTTGGCTATGGCAATTGTCATCAAGGATGATTATTCTTCATTTCAGGGGCTGGACGAGGTACAGACCTTCACATGTTGGCAAGCCTTGCCTTTCGTTGTCGGAGTTGCAGTATTTTGCTTTGAGGGCTTTGGCATGACCTTGCCATTGGAAGCTTCAATGAGAGAGCCCCAGAAATTCGGGAAGGTGTTGGGTTTAGCCTTTTTATTCCTTACTTCTCTATATGTTGGTTTTGGATTCGCAGGGTACGTTGCATATGGAAATGAAACCCAAGATATAGTGACTCTCAATCTTCCCAATGATTGGTCTGCAGTTGCTGTGAAAGTGGGGCTTTGCATATCCCTTCTCTTGTCATTTCCTGTTATGATGCATCCTATTCATGAAATGTTCGAGATAAAGCTGATGAAGAGCAGCTGGTTTCAGAAAATATCTTCTGTCCCATGGATGGAAATGGTATTATTTAAAATTCTTCGTGCGGTTACTGTTGTTATCCTTGCAATACTGGCCTCATCTATGCCTGGATTTGGGGTCTTTGTCTCTTTAGTGGGAAGTACAGTCTGTGCTTTGCTTGCATTTGTTTTCCCAGCATTATTTCACCTTAGAGCTTTTAGAGGCTGTCTACATTTTTCACAAAAGGCCTTTGATCTGACCATTTTAGTTTGTGGAATAGGTTTTGCCATTTATGGCACATATAGTACATGTGTTGATGTCTTCATTAACCAATCTGTGACCCAAAGAGGTTCAGTCTAGTAAAATGCAGTCTGCTTCTAAGGAAATCCAATTGAAATACCAGAGCAAAAATGAAATCAGAATTGGGCATTGGATTGTCAACAAGGCAAGGCCTTGATCTTACTGCAGTAAGTAACATTCAGAAGTCAAGAGGAGACGAAGCAACAAGTTTGTAAAGAAAAGGGCCTGTTTTTACTTATATATTGAAAATGTTCCACAAAAAGTACTGCACAGTGCTGAGCAGCACATTTCTTAACTTTGCAGATTCAGTGTTCAGTTGACCGGTGCCTTCTTGCAGAAACCTACTTGAGCAAGCCCGGTGTGCTTTCTTAGATAATTGGAAGGTGATATCTGATATCGTGCAAGCTGGAAGACGGATTTGACATTGCTTGAACCTGATGAATGATAACATAGTTGATAACAGCTATGGTGGACATTTGTGAACTAGTGGATTCATGTAACATTCCATTTTCAGCACAAGCTGCCAATATTTTGACGTTTCCAATTATGCAAGACTGTATTCTTTTCTTCCCTGCAGATTGATGGCCGAACTTTATAAACATGTGTTCCTTTGTTTTCACTGTACTTTCCTTAGATTGGTTCTTTACTTTCTATGATTTGATTCTTCTAAAGTAGCAAAAGAACTCAAATTCATAATTTTGTATATTTAATGTGGGATAGTTTTCTGATTTGGTGGGGTGGATATTCTATGTAAAATAGGAACCTTGGGTGTACCACATGAGCAAAAAGCAGGTGTTTTAGATTCGCCAAACGACAAGAATTCAGAGCTATAGTATATTTATGAGATTTTAGTTGGTATTTGATTTAATCCCAAATGGAATGGGGAGTAGCCTTTCAATGATTAGCAATGAGTCATCTGCTTGTATTTTAAAAACCTACAGGATTCCACATGGAATGATATGATAGTATGTTTAGTATTCACATTGAATGATATGATAGTATGATTATATTTACTATTTAGAAAGGTAGATGTTTTTCCCGAGTTCAATTGAAGGTGTTTTTTTTGGTTTGAAATTTGTTTATTTTTCAACCATGTCTATTCAAAGGTAATATTAACTAATTTGATATGCCAGAGGAGGGAGTATGTTTTAAATATAAGAGAAGTAATATGGTAACCTTTGCAGACACCTATGAAGTGTTTTTAAGTGCCCTTGACATAAGCAAGGCTAATTCAGATGATTCATCTACAGTAGATAGCAATATTTACATTGATGATTGAACAGTAAGACAATAAGAAAGGAAAATATTGTGTTATCCATGTAACCTGATTTTCCCTTTATGTTTCCGTTTGTATTGTGTTATCCATTTAACCTGATTTTCCCTTTATGTTACCGTTTTTTTGTTGATAAAAACTGTTAGCACATAACACTGGGTACAAATTATTTGGTAGGGAGGTCTTTATAGTGGTTAATAGTTGTGTTTCCATTTATCATTAGGGGATTAGAATGAAGCTGCAAAAAATATCAGCTTCATTCTGATCTGCTGATGATGGGTGGAGTGTCCACTCAAAAAGTGGAGGGTTTTCCTAAACTCCAACATAGTGAAATTCTATAAACTTTAAGACAACAAATCACTGGCCATACTCTTAGATTTTAATTTTTCCATCAGGCTTTAGCCAAAAATAGCTACTGGCAATGAATATAAGTATTAGATTTTAATTTTTCCATCAGGCTTTAGCTAAAAATAGCTACTGGCAATGAATATAAGTATTACTGCTGGGGAATCATATATATAAGATTTTCTGAGTTTAGTGAGTTATTTCAGTTGGTTTGAATGCACTGTTTGAAAATGGAGTTTGTCCTGAGGTTCGTGGTTTTAGTTTAGATGAGTTTTATTGGATGAACAGTTGCTATTATGGCGAGTGGTTAAGCCACTTTACATCTAGACAGATCGAAGAAGAGGGGAATCCCGCACTTTGACAGTTTCAGGTTGCTGGCCATTTTCAATGTTCTTCTTTATTAATGACTGGCAATGTCTGCGAAGAGCTTCATTCATGATTCTTTCAAGGAAGTAGCTTCTCCATCATCTCCTTCTCCAACCTCATACTTGTAGCAGCGGATGCCAGAAAAGGAAATGGCTTTCTTCACAAATCTCACCTCTGAAATGCTTGGAGTTTGTCCCTGTCACGCCGCCTCTCCCTGAATCCAACAAGTGGATGATATATCTTTTCATTTGTGATTTTGTTGGATTACAAATTCTTTGAGGTCTAGTTTCAAAGGGCCTTTTCCTTGGTTTGAATGGGTTATGACTGATGATTTATGGGGATTAAGTAATAAAATTGGAGTGATTTAATAAATAGACAATTTTTTTTAATAAAAAAAAAATAGTATTAATTTATTCATTTAAAAAATCAACAATCTTGATATTTGAAAATTGGCCAAATTGGCCATCTTGATTTTAAACTTCCAAACTCTTTTTTATAAGATTTTAAAAATTACAAAAAAAATGCAATTATTAACTCACCTTGGTAAAATTAACATTCAATCTCCTTTGAAAAATCTCGGCCTTCCTACCAGATCTCTTGGACTTCTTCTGAGCCTTTTCCCCTGCACAGCCATAACATTCCCACTTAGATAACCAGGGTTATCGATTATAAATTATAATAGAGTCCACAGAACCTGATTTTCAAATGAAGAGTGGCATCCTTTGTTCTCCTCTTAAGCTCAAGCCTCTGTCTTGAACTTTGGTAACTATGTTTTAACCTAATCCTGTCCATTGTCCATTAACGGGGAATGCTTTGATGATTAATGGTTGTCATAAATGGGTTTTATGAAATCATTTTAATTTTTGCCTGTATAGCATGGGTGTGTAGTGTTTTCAATTTGCAGATGCTTATACTTTGATTCTGGTTCTTTAGGATTCAACTAAAATTATTCACAATACCCCAAAGCCATTTTTCTTTGGCAACTTTTGTCTACTAGTTGCCACCATACATTATTGACAAATAGCATGACGATTATTGAATAAATGGCATCAGAATTAACTATAATATGGATTGTGTGCTGTTTACTAATAAGAAATACTGTTGATGCTGGGTGTTACTGTTCTTGGCTATGGTAACGTGGGTTCACCGTTCACACCCTGGCAACAGTTACTGAACATGGTAATACAGTAATACTGTAATGAGTAGTTGCTGCTGGTTGTAACTGTTCTTGGCTATGGGAACGCGGGTTCACACCCTGACAACAGGTACTGAACATGGTAATACTGTAATGAACTGTTGCTGCTGGGTGTAACTGTTCTTGGCTGTAGGAATGTGGGTTCACACCCTGGTAACAGGAACTGAACATGGTAATACTGTAATGAACTGTCACTGCTGGGTGTAACTGTTCTTGGCTATATGAACGTTGGTTCATACCCTGGTAATAGGTACTGAACATGGCAATACTGTAATGAACTGTTGCTGCTGGGTGTAACTGTTCTTGGCTGCAGGAACGTGGGTTCACACCCTGGCAACAGGTACTAAACATAGTTAGTTAATCATCCAGCATGGGCTCATCACTTTTATATGACAGATAATCCTTATCATTACATTATTTAAAAATACAAATATCATGCAATCAGAAGAAGGGGGCAAGCATCATACTTCTGTCTTTTCTGTTCCATTGAATTTTGAAAGGTTTTCCCAGCTTCTCGACTTATTTGTCTGATTTTGTTAAATAACTGTGTCCATATCCGAACCTGACATAAGATTAAACTTTGCATTTATGATTGACTGGAAGGTATAGATCCCCAAATAATTTAGAATTGCAGAGTAAGCATAGTAACGCTGATTATATGGATATCAGCTCTGACACATCATCAGGGTGATAAAAAACTCTTGCATTGCATAAACGCTCAAGATCAGATTTCATAGAGAAGCTCACAATAAAGTTTAGCTCATCCTAGCAGATGGACTGTCGAAGAGGGCACTGGATTATCAGTCGGGACTTTTCCGTCTTGAAGAATATAGAGATAATCATTGGCTGAGGTGGGATCGTACCAGATTCTCCAATGGTTGTATTTTTCAGATAGTTTCTAGTGCTGTCCTCACATTTAATTGGACTGCATCATTTTGTCTGGATTTTCAAGAACTGTAAAGTTTTTAGTTATAAGTTTTCTTAAATCAGCAATATGAGAAAATGTATTTTTTATGGTAAAATTTGACATGAAAAACGATAGTTTTTTCATATGTTTTGGTCAGTATATTTTGGGAGACAGTCAATATGCACATCATAAGATAATGTTATCATTAAAAAAAAGAAGAAGAGTAAGCTCATAAAAATAATAAAAATTATGAAATCAATAATTAAAAAATACTTATTTTTTTAATGAATTAACTCACAAAAATTATAGTGTCCTTAGCTAATAAAAAAACCGTTTCATTAAAAAAAACTTACATAATAAATTTGTCAAATAAAGATAGATAAAAATAATAATTAAAAAAATTAGAAAAATAACATAAAAACTAATAATTCAATGATAAAAAAATATATTTAAATATACTAAAAAAATTAACTTATTGAATTATTTCATTTTCTTTAATGAAACCATCTCTGCAAACTCTCGAACACTTCTTAATGGAGGCAAGAATATTTACTGAATTAACTCATATAAAAGTTATAATGTAAATAATTTTTTTATTGTTTTTTTTAAATCACATTAATGAATAATTTTATAAATCACTCATATAAAATTGATGAGTACAATAATTAAATAAAAATGTGTATTTAGATTTTCTATCCATATTATGCTTTAAGATGTAAGAAAATACATATGACAATACATTAAGTCAAAGTTCTTATTGCCCCCACGGTGGGTGCTATGCGACGTAGCTTCTGGACAAGTTGAGGGGCACGTGGCGAGCAGAGTCATCGACGACGGCCACTACTCACCTAAGGAGCATGCGACTTAACAACTCGCATGTGTAGAAGGCTTGGTCTATCTTGCCTCTCTGCAAAGAAATCATGGAGCGAATAGACATAGGTACAAACCATCAAGGCACTGATACCTATCACAGTTGGAAAATCATGGCAGGTCGTGGTCTGAATTCGGGGAAGGACACGCATTGTTTTGTCATAAGGGATCATCAACTCAGGTTTATGGGCTTAAATAGCACCCTGGTCGATCACAACTGGTGTTTCAAAGGTTGCTTGCTTAACTCTGGGAAGAATGCTCTAATTTTGCCATGGTCGTTCTATGGGCTTGCCTATGTAACTTTGCATAGCTGTCTGGATGAGGTAAATTCTGGCTTGGTTTCCGTTTTCATCCTTGCTATTCCTGCTAGTGATTCGTCTACTCTTGTTGGTTCTTCCTTTCCTCCGGCGGTCGGATACCTCTCCCCCTCGGATTGGCAGTGGGTGAGTGATATCGCCTTTTTCTATCCTAATCCCGTGTTCTCTGCTAAGTGTTTTCTCTTCTTCTGTACTCGCTCCTTGTTTGTGCTTGCTCGCGGCCTCGTAGCTTGCACCAATGTTGCCTCGCAAGCGTACTCACTCTGCCTCTTCATCACAAGGGTTTGATTCGCATAAGCCTATGGCTCCCCCTTTACACTTCCATAAGATGATCATGGAGAAAAGCAAGAAGTTCCAGAATGAACTCCCGGATTTAATTCGCGCTACCATTCATGAAGCTGAGCATGAGGCTACTTCAGTCTGCAGATGCCTGGGTCCAGAAGAAATTAGGAAAGAGTTTAAGGAGATTTTGCCGGACCTTGGCACCTCCAGGGGCATACTGACCCTTTACCAAAGTCTTTGGAGCTGCATTGGTAGCAAAAAGTCATCCTGGGTAAAACGCTTGTCAAAAAGGATGAGCAGCACAGGCAAATTCTTCTGCAGTGAGATCAAATGATGATGATCCTGAATAAGATAATGGACAATCAAGTTGAAATAGCCAAGAAGCTGGGGTTAAAGCTCGATCCTCATGAGCATCTTTTCGAATGAACAGGTTCCTGGGTTGTGTCTGTTTATCTTTTTTGTCTTTGTTTTCTGTAAACTCGGTCAACTTTTCTATTTTTCATGTCTGATACCTCGTTAAGAATTCTTAAAACTTCTAGATCTTTCTGGTTCAGTCTTGTTTCCTTTCGAGGGAGACTACTAGATTGATCCCCAAGCTTGTTTTCCTAGAAATGGGAGAGCTTGGTTTTTGATGTAATTATCTGTGTGTTGGTTTAAGGCTGGTAATAGAAGGACCTTCTTGCTTACAAAAAAAAAGTTCTTATTGATTTGGAATCTTTGATTAAATTTTGGATGATCTAGGTTGATTCAAATTTGGGGAAAACTCCTGAGGTTGTTGTTCCACCATGCACCAAACTTGGATTGCCGTGGAATTAGGCTTATCCTTGATTTTTTTATTATCTAATTCTTATCAAATTTGTGTTTGGAAAGAGTGTGTTTTGATATAAAATTAACTTACTCCAATGTGACATAGATGGGTAGATGGAATCACATAAAAAAGTGTTGGAAATTTCATATGGAATCACATCAAAAAATGTAAAATTCTAGGATGGGAGCAATAAAAACTACCAAGATGGAGGATTACAGGTAGCAAACACTTCTTATGTGGTTAAACCATGGTTTGCACCACATTATAACAACTGTGGCCTATTATAATCGTTGTTGCAACAATCAGGGGCAAGTAGAGACAACAATGCACTACTCCAAATCAAAATATAAGTGAAAGACCAAATGATCCCAATATCTCTTCCAAACTTTGAAAAAAATGAATCCTTTGCAAAGTTTGAATGTGATGCCCTTGGTTGTTGCAATGTGTTGCAAACCATGGTTAGCATTCCAAGGAAACACTATAATAGACAATGCTTGCTTGATGCAAAGACAACTAACAAGAGATGGAAAAGAAAGAAAGTTGGGGAAGAACGAAAGTAACAAAATAATGAGTACTTGGATTGAAGTTTGTTCAAAGATATATCAATTTAGGGGATTTTGAACTTGTCCCTAAAGAGCAAAGATTGTCTCTGAACCAAAGAAATCTGGAAAGAATTACGAGTAAGAATAAATAGAATCTCTATTGAGCGTCTATAGTTCACCCTTTGTAAAAAAATCTTGAGCATAAGCATAACCCATCTTTGTCTGTTTTCCCATTTGGGTTACTAGGTAATCTCTACGTTGAATATGGTTAAATGATTTGTGTGTGATTGAATTACTAGTTTATTTCAATTTGGAGCTTTCTTGTGAAATGGAAATGTAAAACTCTTGAACCAAATTGAATCACTCTACATTTTGAATAAATTCACGGGAAACAACACTTCCATTAATTGGTTTACTCCCTTTATTTAATCAATTGTTGTTGGACGTTGTGCATAACAAGCTACAACTATTTTTGAATGGGATTTCTATTGTAAATAACCTAGTTGCATTATAAGCCATGTGTTGCCATTTACCATAGTGCTATAATCTATTGCTAGAGTCATGGTGCCTGCATAAACATTCTACACCCCATTGCTAGAGTCGTGATATTTGTACAAGCATTCTACACCCCATTACTTAATTACTAGATCTTTGGGCTAATTTAATGGTGTGCTAGTTGTGTAAACCACATCCCCTACAACTTGTTTTATGCTTTAGTACTTTGTTGGATGACCCATAGTTGAAATACACCTTTGATTGGGTTGGTGGCTAGGGTCAATGATTTGGACTAAGCATACCTATATTCCATTGTTCAACATTGCTCACACTTTTAATTTAACGCATGGAGGGCAACTATAGCCCACTATGTATGGGTATAAACTCACATGCATGCTTAATTTTTATGCATTTGTTCAATTGCAAACATTGCAATCACCTACAACCAACCTCTCAATTATGTGCAAGTCAAATTCATTAATACACCTTCACTTACAACCTATTTGTGAATTGTAGAGTGTTATGCATCTTATTAATTGCTAGTTTTGTGAGTGGGCATAATTATAACTATCAGAATGCAATAAATAGAGTTTGAACCCAATTGAGAAACAATGTTAGAGTACTGGTTTTGAATTGGTTTAAATGCATTTTTGTTTGTTTGAATGACAATACAAGTACAGTGGACCACTCCTTGGTTGGGCATCCATCTAGGCACTGCAAAGCCATTAGAACACGCTTGAAACCAATCATAACGAAGCCATCCATTCATCCCTATCGATGAATAACAAGTAGAGAACAAGAAGTTTTGAAGCCAACAATGACAAAGTATATGGAGAAACTTTTATAAATCCCAATTATTTTGAAGCATCCATGTTGATGATACAAATAAGCCTTAGGCCTACAATTTGCAAATCATATGGTATCAAAACGGTTGGATATGTGACCTTGAAGAAGTTGCAAGCGTTTTGAGGAAAAAACAGACACATCATGGGTAAATTGTTGAAAAGAGAAAGGTTAGAAGAGCTATGGGCCATCAATTTGTAGATCTACGAGGAGATTTGACACTTGAATGAGAGGATAGGAAATCCAGAAAAAGGACCTTGAGACCTTTGTAAAATTGTTGCCTTTGTTACAAGAACACTTTGTTGAATGTCAAGGTTCTATCCTCATTGTCACATCAAACTAGAACAAGAGTAAAATTCAACGCTTGCGATTGGAAGAGAATAACTTAGTTAGATGATTGGAAAGAATAGAGGCTCACTCAAATGATGGTTCATTTGTACTAATAATTGCTAGCAAAGGAGGCATTGACACAACTAGAAGTAGTTGTCCAAGAGATCAAGGAAGCACAAACCATCTTCCATTGCTATTGTAAAAGCCAACACCATGACCAAGACAAGCATGGTAAGCTCACCCTCTAATGCTTTTTCTCAATCACTAATGAGTTTTTGTGGACCAAAAACTTCCCAATGGAGAGTTGTTATTCAAAAGAGGATAACAAATAAAACAAAATGGTTTGTTGATCATTTAGTATAGGTTCAAATTACAAGTTTAACGACATAATGAGAGGTGGAGAACCATGCTACACATTTGCTACAAAAGTGGGCAAGAGCTAAAATCAATTTCATATTTTTGACATAACAAGGACATATGAAGTCAGATGAAGATGAAATTTGGACTGTGGTGATATGGCACATATGTACATGTTCCCATCAAAAAATAGTGTTAGATTTGATCATTTACTCATAAAAAACACAAAATGGCGATAAATGTAATTCATCCATAACTTGGTCATGTGGTGACTATTTGCATTGAAAATTTGAAAGTAACAAATTAGCAGCTATTTCCACATGTTGACCAAATTTTAGTAGAAAACTTAATCATTTGGTTTTCCAAATGCCAAAATACAATTGGATTTGTTGGGGCTTTTGGAGAAAAGAAAGGTTGGAATCCTACCCATCCTAAAAAATGCATAAAAGGAAAGGGAATTGGGCAGTTGAGGGGGAATTGAAGATCAAGTCAAGAAAGAGGCAACTTGAAGATGGACAAGAGTTCTGCAAAGCAATTCAAGAGAAAATATAGAGCTTTGTGTGGATTGATTTCATTCCAATAAGGTGAAGAGGAAATAATCCAAATCAGGAATAGACTATCATGGTATAACACAATAATTGTGTTGTTATTGAAGAAATTCAGTGGCAAAAACTAAAGTTCTCTTTCAAGGTTTTTGTCAAACACTTTGAACACAACTAAGGTTTGAAGTAGATTATTGTGCATTTAATCAACTGAAAATGAAAATTATTGATCTTGAACAACAAACACTAGCATTCAAAGAACATGATCTAAAAATCTGGAAATGAAAAATTGACACAATTTTAGGGCAATGCCCAGGGAAAAACCTCAACAGAGGAAAACCCAAAGAAAGAAATTTTATAATGAGAGAGAAAACTCAAAAATTCTACACTTAGAATCTCTCTTACAACATCAAGGAAAAACACTTTAGAAACCACTTATCTGCAACCTCCAGTATGCATTGAAAATCGTTCCAGATTTTGTTCAAAGTCAACCCACACGTGTGACCATAATTTATTGGATTCTGTGCCATGTACGAACTGTACTTTTGTTGTACAGTTTCTACCCAACATTAAATGTAGAACATTCTTGATATTCATGCCAGAATGTGACCCCAACTGTCTCAAAGTATGTGACTGCAATCTACCTTGAAATCTGAGCTTGTATAGTCTGCAATAGTGATTGTATGGTTCAATGTACTGCAACAAATGTTCTTGGGATCGAGCCCTTGTTTTGCCTTGGTGAACAACTCTTCTCCAAGATTTTATTTCTCTCTCTCTCTCTCTCTCAAATTTTTTCTTCCCGTGTTTTTGTCTCTTCCTTAAGCATGTATTTGTACTTTTCATTTCTCAAGAAAATCCTAACTTCCATAACTAACTTTAATCAAGGGTTAGTATGAGTTAGATATGAGAGCTCTCATTAAATGTGCAAATAAAACTCACTTTAAAAAGAATAATGTGCACATTAAATATTTTTCTCATTTATTAATTCTCACTTAAATGAAAAGTACAAAGTCACTTTAAAAACATAAAGTCACTTTACATTATAAAGTTGCTTAGGAAAATACAACTTATGTCCCCCCCGACGTAAAAAAACACAAAATCATGAGGAAGGACATCCAAAGTTAAATTTTAATACTCCCTCCTAAGGAGGGAGGTCCTTCCGACACTAACTATATTTCCATCATATGAGTCCATGTTCCCTACAACAACTCCCTCCTGCTCTGAAATATGCCTTGCAGATAAGTATTTGAACCCAAACTGAAACTGTGAACCTTGAGACTCTGCCTAAGTCTCTTGTACCTGCTCACGATCATTGTACTTGGTGATCCTCCTGCCAGTACTTTGAAGAGATCCACTCTCTTTATCTGAAGGTATCAACTGACCAACTACAACTTCTGCTCCATCTTCAGAATCTGTCTTGGACAACCAAACACCGAATACTAGATGTACAACATGACCATGGAGTACATAAAGCATGTCCCTCATGTCTTTGAGAAGAATAGTGGTACCAACTAGATCTTCCGCACGATAGAGGAAGACATGTATAGACCTAACCATCATCCCAAATCCATCATCCTCTAGGTATGAAACTGAGAGTTTGCTGACTCCCATCCCAAGGATAAGTAAAACCCCATTCACCTCCAGAAACTCTCCAAGGTCCAGTTGGAACCACACTATTCCAACACCTCGTACTGCTACCTGAGGGTTTTCTACATCAGTCTGCACAAAATGTTCTAGACCCAACTCATTACTAATCTGGAATACACCATACAACCTAGTCATATGCCTAGTTGACCCACTGTCAACTATCCAGGTATCATGAAAGACAAACCCTCCCACACTAGAATTGAAGGATGTCAGGGAGAACTCCTACTCAAACTTAGCAACATACTCCTCCCTAAGGAAGATGTTGTTATATCCTTCTCCTTCTTCCCTTTCTTCTTTAGACAGCTAGAAGAATAGTGTCAATATTGACTTTGCTAAGCTCCTTTTGAAACCTTTCTTAGCCTTTCCTTTTCCCTTACTCAAAAGAGCAACATTTTCCTCACTATTTTCACCATGTGACTATTTCCCTTCAAGAGCTTCATCACGAATCTCTTCTTGGGAAAAACCGTCCCACAACCTTTCCCAATTAGGCAGATTTTCTCTAGACAGAACTCCTTTCACAAAAGTGTCACATTTTCCTAAAAATACATTAAGGGTTGTCCTCACCGTTTCTACCCTAGTCACAAACTACACTCAACTCATCTACGATCTTAGAGATTCTAGTAAGGTAAGAGGCCACTTTTTTTGTTTCAGTCATTCTTATATTCCTCAAATTTTCCCTAGGCACCATTTTTCTATTTTCATTTGAACTCTAATATAAATTGGTTAGTGAGGTCCACATTTCATGAGCATGTGTCTTACCTGCAATATTACGGATCACATGATCCTTGATAGAATTAAGAATCATCTTCTTGAATTTCATGCACTTTTTGCTATAATCTGCATAGGGTGCAACATTTGTGGTTGCATCAAGGACAATTGTTGGTTTAGTCTGGGTACTCTCTACTATGTCCCATAGTTCATCTACCTGCAAGAACAACTTAATTATTTCCTTCGATGGATAGGAGTTAGACTTACCATCCAATCTATCTTCAAATATTAATCCAGACATGTTCAGTAGAAATAAAAGACTGACTTCTGAACTTAACAAAACTTGATTTGTTACTCAATGTATTGTGCCCTACTCTAAAATCTATGTGTATTAATTGCCCTTGCGGTACCTACTCCGAGGCTCTGATACCATGGAAAATTTTAGTGGCAAAAACTAAAGTTCTCTTTCAGAGTTTTTGTCAAACACTTTGAACACAACTAAGGTTTGAAGTAGATTAATGTGCATTTAATAAACTAAAAATGCTAATTACTAATCTTGAACAACAAACACTAGCATTCAAAGAACATGATCTCAGAAACTGGAAATGAAAAATTGACACAGTTTTTTAGGGAAATGCCTAGGGAAAACCTCAATAGAGGAAAACCTAGAGAAAGAAACTTTATTATGAGAGAAAAAAACTCATAAATTCTACATTTAGAATCTCTCATACAACATGAAGAAAAAACACTTTAGAAACCCACTTATCTACAACCTTCAGTCTGCATTGAAAGTCGTGCCAGATCTTTCTCATAGTCAACCCACACGTGTGACTGTGATTTGTTGGATTATGTTCCAGGTATGGACTGTACTTCTGTTGTACAATTTCTTCCCAACATTAAATGCAGAATAGTCTTGAGATTCTTGCCAGAATGTGACCCCAACTATCTAAAAGTTTGTGCCTGCAATTTGCCTTGAAATCTGAGCCCGTACAGTTTGCAATAATGACTGTACTGTCTGGTTGTATAGTTCAATGTACTGCAACAAATGTTCTTAGGAATCGTGCCCTTGTTTTTCCTTGGTGAACAACCCTCGTAACCAACAAAAATATTCTCCGAGATTTTATTTCTCTCTTTCTCTCAAATGTTTTCTTCTTGTGTTTTTCTCTCTCCCTAAGCATGTATTTGTACTTTTCATTTCTTAAGAAAATCCTAACTTCCATAACTAACTTTGATGAATGGGTTAGTATGAGTGCATGTATTTGTACTTTTCATTTCTCAAGAAAATCCTAACTTCCATAACTAACTTTGATCAAAGGGTTAGTATGAGTTAGATCTCAGCTCTCATTAAATGTGCAAATAAAGCTCACTTTAAAAATAATAATGTGCACATTAAATATTTTGATCATTTATTAATTCTCACTTAAATGAAAAGTACAAAGTCACTTTATGTTATAAAGTTGCCTAGGAAAATACAACTTATGTCCCCCATGTAAAAATCACAAAATCACGAGGAAGGACATCCATAGTTAAATTTCAAAATTTATTCCTAAGTTTTGCGATATTGTAGAGAAGGCCATGAAAGGCATTCATAAATTTGTTATTTAGCCATCAACGACATTGTATTATGAACATATCGTCGGGATTAATGGAAATCCAAACAAGAGCCATTATTTGTTGTTTTTTCGCAAGATTATGTCTCCAAAGTAATCTCTGGGTAATTGCTATGTTCATGATTTTTTACTTCATTTCTGTTTGTTTTGCAATTAAATTACAGTATGCAAGTTTTATTACAATTAGATTTAATGCATAATGAAATAGAGAGAAAAGTTTTATAGTTTTACTAATTTCACATTTTAGCATCTGCATTTGTGAGACATATGAGCCATAAACCTACCATATCATTGTTATATTTAATAGCTAGATGAAATTGTTACAGAAATCCCATCCATTTAAAATGTCTTGCTCGTTAGAGCTTACTATCAATTTGCAAGTATTGTAGAGGTTGATGATCAATACATATATTGTTCTCTTTATCCAATAAATAATGCTTATATTTTTGTTTTGCCTACATCAAGGCATAGAGTCTCCTATCACACACAAGGCAATTCGATACTTCTCCATGGAATAAATTTGAATGACAGTAGACCAACCTCCCCCCTTGCATTAATATTGCATCCATATCATACCTACTAGCATATATTTCCATTTCAAATGGCTTTTACAAGTTAGATGACACTAGGACTAGGGCTCTACCAATCCTCTACTTCAAGTGTTCAAATGATTTATGTTGATTCTTACCCCATTGGAAAATCTTACCATTGGTCATAATTATATGAAGTGGTATTTCCATGATGATGCTGTGGACTATCTTGGATGTTGGGTAGCTCCTACAAAATTCGTGACTTATGTGACATTAGTAAAAGTGGGCCATTTAAGGATGGTATTTAGCTTGCAGGATCAATCTTCAACTCACCCCCATCAATTGCATGCCCAAGTACATCAAGCACTACCTAACAAACTCATACTTCTTTATTTTATCTAGTATTTGATGTTTTGATAGTCTCTCCAATGCCTGCTTTTAGAGGGACATCATGTTCATCCCAAGCATAACTAAAGATCAAATTCCAACCAAATATGCTATGACAAATGAATCTATGAGTGGCTACAACACATCATTCATTAAATTTATAAAAGTGGTAGGTGCGTTGCTCAAACCGAAGACATTACTAACTATAGGTATAGACCTTGCTTCAGCTTAAGTTAGTATTCCAAGTGTCTTCTTCATTGATCTATATTTGATAATAACTAGGTTTCAACTCTAGCTTAGTGAAGTACCTTTCATGTTGCAACTGATCTTGTAAGTAATCGATCTAAGGCAACGGGTATTGATTCTTGAGAGTGACCTTATTTGAAGCTTTGTAGTTAATTCACATTCTTCAACTCTTTCCCTTCTTTGGTACTAAAATTCTTCGATGACCACATGGTGAGGTACTTGGTTTTATGGCTCCTTGCTCCGATAACTCATGCAATCATGTATTCACCTTGTCTAACTCTAATATGGAATATTTGTATAGTCCTATGTTTATTCGAGGAGAATCTGACAACTTTATCTCTTAATCCACTTCCCTCTTGGGTGGCATACCTTTTGGATCATGGAACACTTCTTTGTATGCTTGCAAAAGTTCTTCCAACTAATGAGTCTATAATTCCATAGATCCTTTTAAAGATGCCTTCTCATTGACTTGATGTTTTTCTAGCTTTTCCTCAAGAGAAGTACATACTTCTTTATTGAGATGATTAATCTCTTAACTTGATTTGCATTCATTAGAGAGATTTTAGACTTCCCCTTGCATCCAATGATGATAAAATATATACCGTCCTTGATTAGGTAGCATTGGTTTCCCTTGTCAAGAAGATGGCATCCCTCATACACATGTAAAGACTACCAAACACTGTACTGCAGACATAAAGAGGCATTATATCAACTTTTGTTTCATCATATAATTTGCTCCAATATCAAATCTAAGTGTACATTACTTGGTAACTTTTAATTCTATATCCTTGTTATCCCATTCCCATAAGTATGGATGAAGGTGATCATATGTCTCTAATTCAATTTACTTCCTAGGTCCTTTGCAATAGGTTGGCATAAGATCTTGCATCAACTTTATTCTTCTTAACCTACATCTTTGATATAAAAAACTTTGTCATCTCCTTCTCCTCTTTGTGATGGACGTTAAACAAGTTCACATCCTTTTGTACCATTGCGAAACAATATTTTGTCCCATATCTAGGCTACTTTATATCTCCTTTCCCTCTTCCACTAGGAGATCCTTCTTCTTGGTCTACTCCTCTTATGGTCTTTGGGATTCAGTGTTGGAAGCAACTTCCAACATTTTCTTTGATGTGACCATCAATGTTGCCATGGTCACAATGGTGGTAATCTTCTTATTTTTCCCTTTCCCTTCTTCTCCTCACCCTCATTGGAATCTCCATGTTGGTTTTATTGCTTCAAACCACTTCGTTGCCCCTTTTTCTTGTCATATTCAATTTATCGAGCTTGCACACAACCCTCATCAAAGGACTCGGGGCTTGAATAACAAAACTTGCCTTATTATGTCACTATGAAGACCACCCAGGGACTTGATGACTATGTTGGGGTTTTTGGGATTTATTCCCCATTGAATGCATTGGTTTTGGAACTATGTAGTGTACTCTTGTAGACTAATAATGCATTGGTTTCGTAACTATGTAGTGTACTCTTGTAGACTCTATCCTTAGTGTTGTTGGTAGTAGTGATACCAAATCCTTTGGTCCTCTTAATCTATAACGTGGTAAAATTTGGACTTGATTAGGTCTTTGAATACCTCCCACTTAGTAAAATGTGGTTATCCCCCTAGACTAAGGGCCCAAGTGTAGATTTCCCACCACTTTACCTCCAAAAATGTGGACGACCTTTTAGTTTGACTTAGCAAAATATATGTTCCACTCCTCTCATAAGTTATGCACTACAATATATTTCTATGTATTCGAAACCAATGATCCAACTTAATTGCATCTATCTCATCTTTGTAGGGCTTGATTGTAGCCTTTATGTCCATTATAAACAAGTGTTGAGAAGATTGGTTATTCTGGTTTCTTTTTTGAACTTTGATTATTCCCTCTCCTTCCTCAACTATCTTGTTCTTTTGGTTTTTCATGAGATTCAACCTACTTTAGAAAGGGGTTGATCTTTCTCTCAAGAAAAGCCATGAGTAAGGCCATACACTTGGAAATGTCAGTGACTCTAGCTTCCAATCTTGTAAATCTTAATTCCCCTCCATCAAGGAGCATCACCCTATTTTGTCATCCATTTATGAGGCTTGCGACTACTTCCTTACCCTTGACGTTCCCATCTTGAGATTTATAGGGTACAACTCTCCCTTGGATTTAATCTTTCTACGTTGGGTTAGCATTTGTTGTGCTCAAACCACACAACTCCCAAATACAATCATTACAATACCAATATGATTTGCAAAATGCTTAGGATATTGTTGGATATGTGTTGTATTCGTTGTCGTAGGCTAATTCACATCTCGATTGGGAGGAAATGGGGGGCTTGTAGCTCCCCCATTTAGGGGTTCGAGGGTGAACCACCTAAGGAAATTGGGTTTGTTATATATTATTTTGGTCAATAGATTTGCTCCATTATCAAATAATTTTGGTTAAGGAATGATTTTGTAATTTAATTTGGGTTAACATATTAGGATTTTAGATGCTATAAGATTGTATTTTAAATGACGAAGAAAATACAAAGAGATAAAGAGAGGAGAAACTCTTAGTTAAGTTGGTTTTCCATGTTAAGGGTTTGTACTAAAATGTACAATAACCACAATGAGCATATGTTCCATTATAGTTTTTACTAATATGGTATCAAGATCAAAATTACATCACCAAAGACATGTAATTGACACAATATTTACCTATAGAAATCCAACGCGAAAAAACCTAACAAGAGATTAAACACTAAATCCAACGCGAAAAAACCTAACAAGAGATTAAACACTTTGCCTTTTATCCTACAAAAAGTAAAACACTTTGCCTTTCATATTTTATATAATAAAAATTACACGACATATCTCATACCTATGAAACATTATGGTTTTCTATAGTCCTCTATAAATTGCTGGGCTCTTTTATATGTCATACTTATAAGACATTATGGTTTTCTATAGTCCTCTATAAATTGCTGGGCTTTTTCGTAGTTTTGGTTGGGCATTGTAATAAATCAATATCATGTTAGTTTTGGTCAACATTGTAGCAAATCAATCATCAAATTAATAGGAGGCACCACTCTCTTCTTAGCTATCACTAATGACATGATTTGTGACATAAATAATGGTATGGCAGATAGTCTTGATTTTTTTTTCACAGGTAGTGACTAAATAATTGGGATTAAATAAATGGCAGAAACGAGAGATTAAGACAGATAGGTGTCACAAATGGACCCTGACAAAATAACTCAGCGCTGGAGCCAGTCTCTTCGGATGAATTACATCACGCAACAAAACGGATAGCCATTTGATTGCAGAGTTTGTGGGTTTATCGATAAACCCCAGCCTATATCAAAACGAAGGGGATGTATCGATTCTGATCTTTAATGGAGTCCAGGACCATTGCTAGATTGAAACTATTCACTCCCATAAATGAAAAACTCAACAAATGCAAACCAGCAGTGCATTTTATCGGCCAAAATGGTATCAGGTACCTCTCGCACCCTTCTCCCAAGTACATTCCTCATTCCTTATTCATCTTAAGATCAATAAAAACGACCAGAATGCTCCAATGGAAGCTCAGAGACGAACAGAACCTTGGAAACCGAGAATTAGCAGATAGAATTTGCAGAATTTTGACCCTAGAACGATGGGAAGCCCTCGATCAATTACCCTCCAAAGTAACTCCCATTAACGTTGAAATTGTTCTTGTTAGGCTTAAAGAAGAGGCAGAACTCACTTTGAAATTTTTTCAATGGGCCCAAAAACAGCCATTGTTTTACCATTCAGCAAAATCTTATTGCAAACTTGTTCATATTTTAGCCAGGGCTAAAATGTATGATCAGGCCCGGTATTATTTAAGGACAATTGTGCTTGATTTCAAGTCCGCAAAGGATTCAAAGTTATCTCTATTTGATGAGCTCATTCAGGCCTACAGGAAGTTGGGTTTTTCGCCCTTGGTGTTTGATATGCTTGTAAAGGTCTATGCACAGGCTGGGATGGTTGACGAGGCTCTGAATGCATTTGGTTGTGTTTTTCAATTTGGCTTTATGTCCACAGTGCATTCCTGCAACAGTCTTTTGAATGGCCTGATTAAACTAGAGAGATTGGGCGAGGCATGGGATGTGTATGAGAAAATGGTTTGCAGGAGGATTCTGCCGAATGTCTGTACATTTACTATGTTGATTAGTGCGTTTTGTAAAAACGGTAAAATGGAGAAGGCCAATTGGTTGGTTTGGAAAATGGAAAGTATGGGTTGTTCACCTAATATCGTCACCTATAATGCACTTATTGATGGGTATTGTCGGCGAGGGGAATTGGCAGCAGCGTCGGGCCTTGTGAAAACAATGTCCGAGAAGAGAATTGATCCCAATGTCATTACTTTCAGTGTAATGATTAAGGGTTACTGCAAAGAAGGTAGGATGGAAAAAGTGGAGCTACTGTTTGCGGAATTGAAGAAGCGGAATTTGGTTCCCGATAGTGTGACCTATGCAATGCTTATCGATGGTTATTGCAAGGTGGGTGATATGGAAAATGCTTTCAGAGTAAAGGATGATATGGTGGGTACCGGTTTGAAACTAAATGTTGTTACTTGCAATACTTTGATTAATGGATTATGCAAATCTGGAAGGATAATAGAGGCAAACAAATTTTTCTCGGACATGACAGATTGGGGGTTTGTGCCTGATAAAGTGACTTACAGTATTCTTGTAGATGCATATTGCAGGGAATGGAACATGGATGAAGCTTACAAGCTTTGTAATATTATGTTGCAGAATGGCATTCAACTTGGTGTTGTTACCTATAACTCCCTAATTAATGGGCTCTGCAGGTTAGAAAACATGGAAGAGGCGGACAAGCTCTTGCTTGAAATGAAGGAGGCTGGTGTTACTCCCGATGTCGTAACTTATAGCACACTGATGGATGGATACTTCAAGACTGGGAAGACTGAGGAGGCTCTTAAGTTGTGGAATGAGATGTCGGCAGAGGTTTTAATACCTAATCAAATTTGTTACAATTCGGTAATCAACGGTCTGTGTAAACTGGGTAAGATGGAAGAGGCAAATAGGCTTTTGACTGAGATGGCAGAGAAGGGTTGCATTCCTGATGATATCACTTATGGGACTCTTCTCGATGGATATTGCAGAAAAGGAAGTATTGAACAAGCTTTTACTTTGAAAAATGAAATGGTAAGGAAAGGTTTTTCACCAAGGGTTGAGACTTACAACACACTGATGAAAGGGTTATGTAAATCTGGGAAGACTGCTGCAGCGAAAAACCTTTTGGTTGACATGTTTGAAAGTGCCTTAATCCCAGATGAAGTTACATACAACACTCTAATTGATGGTTACTGCAGGGAAGGCAACATGGAGGAGGCTCTTATAATCCATTTTGAAATGCTTGACAAGGGTTTCTTTCCCAATGTCATTACTTTCAGTGCACTAATCAATGGACTTTGTAAGACTCGAAAGCTAGAAGTGGCCAAAAAGCTTTTAGCCAACATGATTGATAGTGGTCTTTCTCCCGACAATAAGACTTGCACCACACTAATTGAAGGAATTAAAATAGAAGGCAATATGGAAAAGCTTTTGAAGTTGGATGGCAAAATGGATAATACAGGCGTTCTGCCAAATGTGGTTACTTATAATACAATTCTCAATGGACTTTGCAAATTAGGGAGTATAGGGGATGCAAAAAAGCTCTTGCCAGAATTATTAAAGAGAGGGTTTCTTCCAGATAATTTTACTTATGGGACTCTGATTAACTGTTATTGTGCATCGGGTAAAGTGGATAAGGCTTTCAAGCTACGGGATGAAATGCTGGAGAAGGGCATTGTTCCCAACATTGCTATTTACAATGCGCTCATTAATGGACTCTGTAAATCAGGACAAATTGAGAGGGCAACTAAACTTTTTAATAAATTGCCACGAAAAGGGGTGGCCCAGAATGTGGTTACATATAACACATTGATTGATGGGTACTGCAAGGCAGGCAATATGGAAAAGGCCTTCAAATTGCGTGATAAAATGATTGGGATAGGTATCATGCCATCTGTCATCACTTATTCTACATTAATTAATGGTCTGTGTAAATTAGGGAACATGGAAGCAGCCAAGG
>LPNX010771860.1:0-31137 GCA_001517045.1 Pseudotsuga menziesii | reverse complement strand
AGGCCTTCAAATTGCGTGATAAAATGATTGGGATAGGTATCATGCCATCTGTCATCACTTATTCTACATTAATTAATGGTCTGTGTAAATTAGGGAACATGGAAGCAGCCAGGGAACATTTTGATCATATGCTTGAAATGGGTTTGTCTCCAAATTATGTCACGTACATTACATTGATTCATGGATATATGAAAGAGGACAACATGCAGCAGGTTTACAAGCTTCATGACGAGATGTTTGACAAAGGTCAAATTCATAATGCTGCTAAAAAAGTAATCACGGTGGAGATAGAGTCGAAGGATTATCAAGATACCAGCCAATATTCTTGTGCAGATGCATATTATTCCAGTGCACATGCAAAATAATACAGTAGGAGAATCATAATGACATTTTGCCTCCAGCAGTGGTTTAAAATAACATTGGCTTTTGATGGTCATTGATTCTCACCTTAAAATGCGTTACAGGTCAAGATGTGCACTGAGAAATGGGAAGCAAACGTTTTTAAAATTTGCTTAGCCACCTCTGTATTCAAATATAGGCTTTAATGCCTCTCGCTCATGAGGTGTACAATGCATGGATATCATATGCCTTCACAGGGTTTCAACTTTGAACCAACAATTGGCCCTGGGAAACCCTAAGGTTCCAAAGTGTTCCTGCTGAACTTTCCTGAAAAAAGATCTTGCATACTTAACATTTTTCTCTGGTCATTTGTTGGACATTAAATAAAATTAATAATTATCTTATCTTATGTTGATGCACCAACATCAGTTTGACTAGTTTGGAGCAATTGAACAATCTTTCTATAAAGGTATTCAAGTTATCAGGATATTTCATGACAAACCAAAATTTATCATTTGTTTCACACCTTTTCTTGGAAATTATTAGAATAATGAATAATTTGGATACCGGTTTAAACTTTATTCTGTTTGGCTAGACTTGGAATTCAACAACCCCTATTCTTTAATTTCAAGAGGTAGTAAATCAGTGAATATTCTGGAAACAAGTTGGATCAGGCTGTCTCAAGATTTTCCCCAGAAGAAAATGAAACCACAGAATGGAAGTTTGCTAGTTCTGTGATTATACATACCATTTAGAGAAAGCGATTAGGTTTACATTATGTTCATGGCATTTTGACGATTCCTGATAAAGGGAAGATCTCTCATATATATAGTTTATTTCCTTGTGAATGGGTAAAAGTGACGTTCACTTTGAATTGCCTGAGGGCTCCCTATTTTTAGATGTTTATTTCACTCTCTAAGTTTTATTCTATCAATGCTTTCAAGCATGCCCTCAGGATGGTTTCTATTTTTGGATAGGTTTTTTATGGAAGACTTGTGTTTTTTGTTGGCAACAATTTATGTACATTCTCTGTTCCACTCACTCGTACCGAATAGGTTTAGTGGACCATGATTATAGACTTCTCCTTTGGAATAATACAGCTTTGTTAACCACATTTGTGACAACATACCTTTTGCAAGTATATAGGTCAACCTTCTATTAATTTTTTCCTAACTTTAATGCACTTTTCATAACTAATTGGTTTAGCAAAAGCATGACTGCACATTGGATATCCATGTCGTCTGAGTAAGAACTGTATATTGATTTTCAGGTCAACATTTTGAACCAAGCCAAACTGGTTGATCTTCATGACAATGCTGTTTGAAGAGGAAAACCGATCAGGGATTATGTTAATAAAGAATGATCTAATTTTTATAGAAGATATTATTTGAATTTGTTTTAGACATATTTAAAGGAGGTTAAAATACTTAGAATTCTAATAATAATTAGGTTACTGTTTTATTACTATAATTAAAACGAATCAAAGAGGCGGATTAGTATACATGGTTTTGGTTATGAATAACTGGAAACAAGTTTTGGCTAATCCTTTACGTGTCATCACTGTTTAAATTGTCAGCATATTTTTCTATTTCAATTGCCTCTCTCAGCTGTGTTTAAGAATAATGATTGATTTTGGTGCAAGAAGACATAGGATCCCAGAATAGCCTAGCCACAGGACTCTATGGGTAGACTCACAAGTCACCGAGTCTCCCTGACTCCCCACCTTAGACAAGTTGGTTTGACTCTGACTGGAAAAGTTTGACCTGGAGCCAGGCTGACCTGCCCAACAACCCCTAAACCCACCGAGTCTTATTAGAAAGTTGGAACTATAAACTTTTAGCTGGACCTGCTGAGTCTCAGCAGGAACTTGAGTCAACATAAAACTGTCAAGTCACATGATTTCAGATTCGACCCAGAGTCATGAGAACCTTTGCTCATTTTGAGTCATGAATCATAATATCATGCCATGGTCCATGGCGATTTTGATTCTTGATGGATGATTGATGGTGATCATATGATATACTTGGTTATGTTATTTTTGCATTCTATTTGTTGTGTTTGCATTCTAGTTAGTATAATCTCTCATGTATAACTATAGGAAACATTAATATCTTTCTTGAAAATCTCTATTTTTTGTATTTTTTAGTGACTGTGCCAAGTCATTAGTTTTTGTCGAATCTCAAATCAAGTTTGACTCTTTGGTTGAATCAAAGCTTGTTCTGAGTTGACTTTGGTGACTTTGCAGAATATAGAGCTTGAAAACATGAAATATGAGTGCACATTGATATGTTAATGTCAGGGGGATTGATTAATCTGTTTACTCCTTAATTGCCACACTTGAAAATAATTTGAGATATTGCTTCATTTAGCTCTAGGGGCATTTTTTTCAGCTATGGTGTTAATCCTCTATCAGCTAGAAGCCTAGAACTAATTTATTTTTTCATTTAGTCTGCAATCCATTTTCTGCAGAATTTAGTTATTTCATGGTGCTGCATAAATAGAAGAATAATGAGAGATCCACAATTTATAGGGGACCTAAAATTTTGTGCTTATGCCTTGTTCTGCAGTATCCACCCTGGTGTGAAAAGAACGACATTGCCATTTTTTGATATTAGGAGTTAATTTACTTCTCATCGTTTTTGAATTTTGGTAGATAAAAACTAGTATTTATGTGGATAGTGCTGGTTCAAAATTTACAAAACTGGGCTGCATGAAGCAAGCCCTTAAGAGTGTTTGGATCTGGCTGCTTGGGTAAGCTATAGACCTCATACACAAAACCAGATTACATACTATCAGAATATCCAGCGATGGCGAGACAAAACCTTGAATAAGGAGCCTTGAGTGAAATTAAATTTTCAAGTAACAGAATTCCAACAGAAACCCATAGCAGTCACCATAATTGCTCTGATTTGGCCTGCACGCCTTTCTTTCTTTGATGCTCCAGCCAATCAGCCTTAAAAGTATTAAAACACATACAAGATTATTGATGGGTGTTTGGTTGGTTGGTAAAGCAGGGGTGTTACTCCTTCCATCAAGGTTTAAATCTCTCCAGGTACATGCTTGCCTCTCATGGTCTGGTGTGGTCATGCAAGCAGGCTTTTTATTGCAGATGTAGCCTGGTGCAAGTTGTGGGCAGCTTTGGCAGAATAGATACCCCCTAGTCGCCACTGCTTACTCGAAGGATGCTTGTAGCATGTGAGAGATGGTTGGAAATTTAAGCATGAGTAAGATTCACCAAGGTTTTTACACTTAAAGAAAATTATGGATCCTTAAAATTTTCCATGTGAGATGTATCTTCTCCATTGTAATATCCCAAGTTGGATGGTGCCATGTGATTGTGTTCATCCGAAGCATTAAAAGTAAATAAATGAAACCATAAACATGGAAAGTATGTTGATATAGTGTTTTCAATATAGGAATCTGTAATGTCCTCTTCTGCTTAGGCATTGAGGACCAACCCGCTAACCTATGTGATTCCTATAGGTTCGAGCGGGTATTGACAGTTAGGGAATCAGCTGAAGACTGATGCCATATACAGAAGATCTAGGGCATCAATATTATATCATCATTGGGTCGAAGAGGGCCACCAGAGTCAAAGGCCACCTGCATGCATGGCATCTGAGCATTATTTAATGATGCATGTACCTGATTAAGTCTCCATGCGTATGCATGCAAGTCAACTGCAAATTAGAAGTTAAAGTGACCTAATTAGGTCAAAAGTTAGGGTTTTTATAGTTGAAAGTTATAAAAGAAAGATAAAGTGAATGGAGAAGACACTTATGTGATTATTGATTTGTGGAGTCAAATTGTAGAGCTCGATGAGCTAAGTTGGGGTTGAGCGCATGCTCAACTAACTGGTGTATTTCGGCAGCGAAATCTATTTGCCCTAGTTCATCATCAGGTTGGATCATCCAAGATCAACACTAGTTCATCATCAGGTTACATTCAACAGTTATTTCGGGAGGTTGATTATTCATCCAATTGGAGAGTTCCACCATCACACTGTGTAACCGTGGTCAGAGACCAAGCAATTCGTTTTCCTATCTACAGGGTTCAAAACTTCTGCATGTTACTTCCATTCATCCCGGAGCACCTCCATTACCCTTCCCCTGGAAGAAGGACCGTTCAGCTTGAGTATCCGGCGAGTTATCATCAGTGCTCCCTTTTCTGGAGGCGCTATTCTGCATGGGTGAATTGATTTGAGGAGGCATTCATGTTTTGGGCTAGTGTGCCTCTGTTTCTTCCACATGCTGCTTCCATCACCATCAGAGGGGTATTATAACCCTAGTGCATATCGTTTGGGCTTTCAGCAGCTGCTTATTTATTATTCTGGAGCATATACAGTTTGAGAGGAGGGCACATTCACCTGTGGAGGACGATTTGGTTTATCTCCCTATTCCTCTGGCAAAATCCTTGCATGCTGGGACCATTCTCTTCACCATAGATGATCTATGTACTGGTATGTACATGCATTGATTTCTCCTATTTTATAGCATCTCAGTATTTTCTAGGGCACAGATTTGCATTCAACTGCATGCATGCAAGATTGGGGTTTGCTTTCCTATTTTATTGAGGCATAAGTCTATTAGCCATCTATAGTACACACATAAAAAGAAAAATACCAGTTTGGGATATTACAGAATCCCATGAGACATGGTGGAATGTATGCAAGATCATGAACAATTTTTAATTATCTAGAAGCGTCCATGTTATTTGTCACATGAAACTGGAAAGGGAACAAAGTTCTTTCTACCACTGGAATGAGTGCCTGCTCATTGGTCGCCTTTCACTTCAGGGATTCTCCTTAGAACACAACTAACTTGCCCCTTCAGCTCTTGTATCTATGCAACCTGCTCCAATATTGTAGTCTTCAAAGAGAAAAGGTCCTCTTCCATACCTCAAATATGTTCCTTAACCTCAGATTTGCTTTCAACATTTTGCGTAAATATCCTAAAAGTGTGATGGACTCCTTCCATGACCCTCTAGTAGAGAGCCTCATGCACCTTGTTGATGGGAAAGTGCATGTTGAGCATGAAGAACCTCAATATCCCAACATGACATATAACATAGTAGCAATATTAGTATATGAATTTGAGTTTGAGTACGATTCAATATGGAAAAATAATGTAAAGACTTCCTTCCAACCTCATTGTCTTGTCCTATTTCCTCCCTTTGTCCATTAGCTTCAAGTGGGCCATTATCCATATCCCTTATCTGTCTACACCTCCTTCATTTCCCTTTCCTCTCTTTCTTGTGAACCTTTGTCCTTTTCAATTAAGGGAGCTAAGGACTCCTATGTCATGCCCATGCCTCGACGGTGTGCTATCGCCCATGCCATGAGGGTGTTCTTGACCTAGAATCCCGTGAAAGGGAGACCGAGTGCCCACAAGTCGACTCAACTAAGTAGGAGCACATGAGGGTGGGATTGCGACCCATTGCTTGGGCATGCTCGCAAGGGAAGACAAGTCGGCCAAGAAATTTGAGGAGATGCATGCCCAAAGGGTGTGTCACTTGAACCTCCCCTCCTCCTTTGTGCATATATATTGTAGTGTGGTTTTGGGAAAACGAACAACCAAGCGAAGTAAATCAAGCGAACCGTAACAAGCACGACTTGGGTGTGTCACTCGAACCTCCCCTCCTTCTAGGCACATATATATTGTAGTGTGGTTTTGGGCAAACGAACAACCAAGCAAAGCAAATCAAGCAAACCGTAACAAGCACGACTTGGGAGCTTGGGTCAAGGCGAGTTTGTTGGGTGCTTGTGAGAAGTATGAATAGGTGCCACAGGAGGAAAACCTGCTGTTGCAACAGGGAGATAGTGTCGAGACACTTGGGGGAGTCTATATAGGATTGCTGCCAAGTTGGCATATTCTTTGAGAGGATGACGGGCTTGTGGCACCCTCCTTCATTGTAACCGTTCACCTTTATATATATATATATATATATACTATTTGGGTGCACCCCATTGTGGTGATGCTGACATATATCTTGTGTCTATCTCTTATGTGTGCATTGTTATTTTGGGGAATCTGCATATCTATTGTTATACTGTATGATTGTTAATAAGTAACAAGACACACACACACACACATAAGATAACGTTGAGAGGCGTAATCTAGCAGGTTTCCTTTAGGATGGCCACGCCACTAGAAGTTAAGCCTAGGAAATGCTGCACACCTACAAGAGATGATGAGACACTTTGTCTTGGGTCAGACTTGTAGGGTTGAACAGGTGGTATCAGAGCTTGTATAAGCGAGCTACTTGATGCTCTTCACCATGTTTCTAAGAGAAAAGGTGGGGTTGGAGCAAAGGTTAAAGCAAACTTTGATGGTCCAAAAGATGCAACGAAAAGAGAGAAGGGTTGGAGGTTAGTGCTTGCCTAATCGCAGCTAAGATTGAGGGAAGTTCTGCTAGAGCAGTAGTTGGATGTCTTGAAGGGATGGATGCGGGTGGATAACCAAAGTGCTTCGACCCTGATGTTGATTGCAACCAGGGTAGAGAGTTGGGTGGATTCCTTATCGTTGCGACTTAGGGTGCTCTTTGGTAGCACGAGAGTGTTCGCATCAAGCATCGAAGTGATGCTATCGATAGGATTGAGTTCGGGAGAAGACAAACTTGGGCATATCGAGACCATGAAGACACCGAAGGAAGAGTTGTTGGATACCCGTGAACAACTAGACCTAGATAGGGGTGAGCATTTGGTTCAGATGGTTTGCAATTTGGAAAGTTTGCATTGTTATGGACATGTGGCTCCAGTGAAAGGGAATGAGGAGGTTCCTCAACCCACGAGGTCGTTTCGACGGATCAACACCTCAGCGGGTGGCCAAGGGCAGAATTGGAATCAACTATGCTTTGTGGACCTTATTGCGGAGATAAGAAAGGTGAGAGTGCTAGTTGATTTCGGTGCCTCACACAACTTCGTGAAGAATGAAGTTGCAGGTGATTTTGGACTTAGGAGACGACCTTGCGATGCAATAGTCAAGGCCGTGAACTCCCAAGCCAAAGTAGTTGCAGGAGTTGCTTCCAAGGTACACGTAAAGATGGGGGAATGGGAAGGGCAAGACGATTTCACAGTCATGTTGCTAGACATTAGAGCAAATTTGGGGTCTAAAATGGGCCTCATAAGAAAATGAGCCACCTCGTAAGAAAACGAGCCTTTGAATTCAAGAAATAGAATTTGAAGAAAAGAGTCAACCATAATGGTTTAGTTGGCATATTTGACATTTAAAAAACTACTTTTTTAATTTGTATTGTCAACATATATCCTTGTCAGTTTACTCAAATTCTGAGCGGGAGCGCTCGTTAATTTCACATCCCATGTACCCACACTGCATACTTTTGAGTGACGCCACCCTACGAAAAACGAGAAGTCCAAAAAAAATGTGTTACTTTCAAATTAACACGTTTTTTTATTGTATTTATCATTTTTTGTGGGGTGGGGTCTCTCAAAAGTATGCAGTGTGGGCACTCATTGGATGCGGAATTTAATTCTGCATCCAACAAGTGCTCCCGCTCAAAATTTGAGTAAACTGACAGGGACATATGTTGAAAATACAAAGAAAAAAGTTGTTTTTTTCTCTTTTCCTCCAAAATTATAAATATTATTTTTTTATTTTCCTTAGGAGGCCCATTTTAGACCTCAAATTTGCTCTAATGTGACTTTGACATGATTCTTGGGCAGGACTTCTTGAGAAGAGCTAAGTCCTTTCGCTTGCCATTTGCAGGATAAGATGGTGATTTTTGATGGGAAGAAGCCTTGTGTTGTTCCCACAACAACAAGAAGTCGATTAAAAGTGTGCGGTTCTCCTTTAGATTGAGCATGAAGAGGGTAGCTTGACGACCAGACTCGCAGTTATGCATAGCAACATTGCTTGGTGAAGTGATAGAGGAAAGAATGAGGACGCCTGTGCTTTCAGAGCTTGTTGAAATGTCGGACGAGAACATAGATTTGATGTCGAAGAACTTGTTGAAAGTGATCCCACCTAGATGCATCGTTGATCATTTCAGAGAGATGGAACTAGGGTCCAAGCCCGCAGTCATCAGGACCAGAGTTGTAGGAATTGAGGAAGAAGTTGGCGGAATTAACTGATGCTGGCTTCATCAGGCCTTCAATGCCCCCGTATGGCACACCCATTCTCTTCCAAAAGGACACACTAGAGTTGAGACTTTGCTTGGATTAGTGGGTACTCAACATGCATACAATGAAGAACTGATATCTGCAACCATTGGCATCTGATTGCTTCGACAAGTTGGCTAAGGCCAAGGTTTTCTTGAAGTTGGATTTAAGTAAGGGGTACTATCCATAGTTTTAAAAATCGGAATCGATAATGAAGCGGTCGTAAATCGGCCGATTTGAATTTAATGAATCAGTTTGCTAAAAAATACATGAAATATTTAAATTTTAAAGAAAAACAACATTTTCAAGATTATAATCCATGATTCCAAGGCATTGAAGACAAAATATCCAAAATCTGCTCATGTATATACCATATAAGAGTCAATATATCAAAATGGCACAGAGTGTACTGTAGTCTGGACTCTGTGCAATACACATCTAGGATACTGGAACTAGTACAAAATACATAATCCATGAGGCCTAGGCCCTATATAGTAAAGGCTAGCCGCTATATGGCCTGTAGAGTCCAAAAAACATGCTACATAGTCAACTACATAATACATCATCAATGATCATCATCAAACTCAACACCAGCTGCACCACTGCTAGAACTAGAAGAAGAACCAGAAGAACTAGCAAAGGCATCATGATTTGGCTTAGTCTTGGGTTCCTCAGGATCAAAGTCATCTGCTAATGAAGTAGTAGTACTGGCTGAATGTCGACGTCGTCGATGACTATAAGTACGAGGTCCTGGTCGATTAGTGCCCGCCATGCCTGACACTGCTATCTCAGGATCTACACCTGTATAAACTGATGGCATCGACAATAGAGGATCTACATCCAACGGAACCTCTAGCAAGTCCTCCAGCGCAACATCCAGGTCATCACCAAACTCTGGCGCTTGGGTCTCCACTACCCAATCTGAGGTTGGATCTATATTATCCAACACAATGGGATCCGTATCAGGTCTTTTGTTCATCAATTGGTTGCGCTTGAGTTGGAGGTTGTACTACATGAAGACTAGATCGTTTAATTGTTTCTGCTCTAAACGGTTTCTCTTCTTTGTGTGAATCCGCTCAAACAAAGACCAATTGCGCTCACACCCAGAAGAGCTGCAAGTTTGACTCAAGACCTGAATTGCAAACTTTTGCAATAGTTTAGTATGGTTACCAAATGCCTTCCACCATTGTGCTGCAAATGTGAAGAGTCAAGGTAGTTAATTCAACAAATTAGATTGTGAATTTGGTTAAGAATTGCAGTATTTACTATTTACAATTTAAGAATTGCAGTTTAAAAACATAAGTCAATCAAACAATGGAAATGTTTACCTTGTTGGTCCACCTCTCTTGAAATCTTAGCGACATTTTTGCCAAAGGTACCTGTGGCGGTGGTGAAAGAGTTGATCTGTCGATATATCTCCAATTGGTCCGCCTCATTTAGGACCATGCGCTCAAGGCAAGAATACAATCCATTTGCTACCTCCCCAGTCGGATCTTGATCAATATGATCTCTATACTGATACATTGGGTTCAGAAAATACCCAACTGCATGTATAGGGCGATGGACTTGATTGTTCCATCTCATATCAATGATCTCCCAAATAGGCCCATATTTGGCCACTCTATCTTTGTATGCTGCCTTTATCTGCTCCTTTGATTGATCCACAGCTTTATAAATGTAGCCCATGGCCAATTTTTCCTGATCAACCAACCGCAACACCTTAACAAGTGGCTCATTAATTGCCACAACCTTTGCTGCTCTTTTCCAAAATGAAGAGTTTTTAATTCTTTTCTTGGTGTCTTTTCCATCTTGTTTGTAGGCCCATTGGGATGAATTCCATTCATCACTTGAAAACATTTTCTCCAAGTTCCGTGCTTGGGAAATGAGAGATTGCAACGTGAGGAAGCGAGTTGCAAATCTAGTAATTGCAGGCCTAACTAGCTCCCTGCCCTATGTGTGTCTCCTCATCAAGCTCAATACCCAACTGTGGTTGTAGATGTATTTGGTGATGCTTTTGGTATGATCTATAGTGTCCTTGACACAATCCTGTTTGCATATGTCCTCAAGCATGAGGTCTATGCAATGTGCCGCACATGGAGTCCAGAATATGGTTTTATGTTTTTCCTCTAACATCTTACCAGTAAGAACATAGTTAGAGGCATTATCTGTGATGATTTGTACAACATTAGCTGCCCCCACCTCCTCAACAACCTCATCCAAAAGACAAAATAACAGATTTGCATCTTTCACCTGATCAAATGCATCACGTGATCTCAAAAACATGGTTCCTCGTGGGCAAGAGATAAGAAAGTTTATGAGGGTACGACCCTTCTGATCGGTCCATCCATCTGACGTGATAGTGCATCCTGTTTTGACCCATGATTGTTTGAAATCCTTCAGGTATTATCTATGGACACTATCTCTTTTTGCAAAAGAGATCCCCTCAAGTCGTGCATACTAGCTTTGAAGCCCTTACCAGCAGCTATAACAGCATCCCACATAGGTTGGTAATAAGAAGAGTGGGTAGCATTGAAGGGGATATTAGCATCATACCACCATCTAGCTATGTACTCATAGGCAACTTCTTTATATTTCTTCTTCCAGTGGTCATCTAAGGTGGGATGAACTTGTGTTAACTGATAAGCATTGTCACTAGCAGAGGATGTAAAATAGCTTTGAATGCCACCCTTCTTTTTTGATTTACCCTTCTCTTGTGTAGTCTCCAAGGGTGCAACATATTGAAAAGGATCCCTAAGATCGGTAGAAGGGATAGATGAAGATCCTTCATTTGAACCAGGAGTATAGGTCCCACCCATCATTTCAACAAGCCTCCTCTTCTTTCCTACTTCTTCCTCTATCTCTCTTTGCCTAGACTTACTCTCTTCAAACTTCTTAAATTGTTCTTGCATATCAGCTCTAATTTGTCCAATAACATCCAGTGGAGCTTCACATGCACTTGGCCTTTGATGGTAGCCAAGTGTTGTTTAAGCCTGAAAATTCCCCCACCCTTAATCAACTTCTTGCAATACTTGCAATACATATCCCCCTCAACAACATTTGCATGAACCCATGCAGGATCTTTTGCTTTTGGGGCCATGAGTATGGAATGAAGATCTAGATTCTGAACTTGAAGTGGATTGTCATTGAATTTTTAACATGCAAAGAAAAAAAGAAAAAATATAAGATGCACATAAAAACAAAATTAACAAATAGATTATGTATTTTGATATGAACTCGTAGATCTGAACTTGGTGTTGACTGTTGGAAACTTGGACATGCAAAGAGAAAAAAAAAATTGAACATGCACATTAACAATTTAACAACTTAAGTTTTTATTGGTTAAAAATTAAATATTTATTATTAACAAAGTTAGTGTTTGAACTTTGATATTTACCTCCTCTAGGGCCTCCAAGTGAAACCAACAATAGCACACAGTCCAACTGTGCAAATTCCAACTTCCAAGTTAGCCAAGAATCCAAGACTCCAAATTGCCTGCAAATATTTGCACAGTGCACACTCACTCCCACGGTCCCATTGTCCACAGTTGTCTCAGACTCTCAAATTCTCACGGTTCACGGTCTTCGTCTCCCTATCTCCGTCGTCCGATCTCTATCTCCGCTGTTGGGTCTTAACTCCTTGACAAACCGAAAATTGAAATGGTAAATGTTAATGCCAGCAGTGGTGTTATGTTAGTGAAAAGGGGGATGTTAGGTTAGGTTAGGTTAGGACCGTAGGTTAGGTAAAATACTAAAAACCCAGCTAACTGACCTTTATGTGGGCCCTGTAATTTTTTTTATCTAACTAGGCTGATTTATTACGTAACCGGTCGATTCGACTGGTTCGGTAACGAACTGGCCGATTCGGTACCGAATTGGTCGACCGATCCGGTTTGGAGACTGGTTTGACTTGGTCCGGTAATAAATCTGTCAACTGGCCAATTCCGATTCGGATCAGGCCGGTTTTTAAAACTATGGTACTATTAGGTGAGGATTGTAGAAGGGGAGGAGTACAAGACGACTTGTGTGATGAGGTATGGAAGCTTTGAGTTTTTTGTGATGCCATTCGAGTTATGCAACACTCCTCTCTTGTTTTGCACCCATATGAACGATGTGCTGAGGCCGTTTTTGGACAAGTCGGTGGTGGTCTACCTAGATGACATTGTGGCTTTCAGCGAGAGCATGGAAGAATGCAAGAAGCACTTGGTAGAGGTCTTTGGGGCATTGAGGAAAAATCAAGTGTACTTGAAGAAATTGAAGTGCCTTTGGGAAGACCAAGATTCCATTCTTGGCCATTGGATTGGACAAGGATGTGTTATCCACTAAGTTGCGCTTAGGTGGATTTCCAATGAGAAGTCAAAGACTTGAACAAATCAATTGTTCATCACATGTGTTTTGAGGTCCATTAGGCCAACCAATGGCCCTTTTTTTATATATTTTTTTGCATGTTCATACCCTGCGGGGAATTGTAATAAATGGCTTAGCATGATGAAATTATGTAAAAGGTTTGACTTTTCTAGGACTTAGTCATTAATACTTTACTCTAGGGTGTTTTTTCCTTGAGAATTATATGCCATTTTTTAATGACTTATAATTTTCAAGTTTTTCACTTGCTCCTCCAAAGCTAGGGTAAATGTATTGGTGGTTAGGGCTTAGAAGGTTATTAAAACATATGTGTCAATGTATATTACCATGCTAATCATTGTTTTCGAGCCATAGGAACATGTATTAAGTCCCCCATAGGTTTTTTTTTAAATTTCCGGATTCCTAGGCTTATTTTTAATAAGTTAATTGTAATTTTTCTCCAAGGCATAAAAGTGTGGTCTAGGGGTGGGATTTTCCATGGGGGTGCTCATTTTCTAACTCAGAGCACCCACTTGACCTCTAAACCCACTTTCCTAAGTTTTCGAGTAATTATTTATCTCTGAAATTAATTATTACTTGAAAATCGTAAAAAAGACCAAAAAATGGATAAAGTGAAAAATTCGGCAACTCATAAAATAAAGGAAACATGCCGAAAGTGAATTTTCTGAGTTGGCAAAGTAAAGTGGAAACATTCCTAAGGTTTCTAAAACACTTTGGAGTGTTTTTCTCGCAAATAAAGGCAAGTCGATTTTGCTAAATCAAGTGGAGCACATCTCTTAAGAAAAAGATGGAAATTTGTGAGGATAATAGCAAGCGTTGAGTTATGAATTGGAAGTTGGCATATTTTTTTTCCCTTGCCATCCTTTAGCCAACCCATATCCATCTCATGCCAACTTAAGCAAAGCACTCTCTCTTGGGAAAGTGCGCCCCCCTCTCTTGGTCATATTTTCTATATAAGAAAGGCATTGCTCCATTATTTCAAGGTGGAAGCATTAAACCTCTACTCTTGATCATTTGATGACCTGTTAATGAAATATTTTTGAAGGCTTTGGAGGCCAGATGTTGTGCAACCGTCCTCTTTGATGTGCTTTTGGCTGATGTTCTGAGGTGATATTCTGCTAGTCACTTATTATTTTGCAATAATTGTAGATTTATTTAGCTTAGAGGGTTATTCTAAAACACATAGAATAAGCATTCATTGTCTTTGATTTGCTTAATAATGCTTGATTAATTAGAGATAGTGATTTAATAGGTGTATTCAGTTGTACTAATGGCGTTCCAATCTCTCTTAATTACTTATTCTAGATTTAATCTCTCTTTGCAAAGTGTTTGTGACAGTGCAGGATAAAAACTGAAGGAGGAGGTTGAGCTCAGTTGCATCTTGATCCACCTTTAGTGTTAGTTGTCTTGGTCTAAGCTTTCTTGATTGCAAGCATCTTTGGTTCTCCATTCTTTCAAAACTGAACCTGGGTTCTTGTTTCTTCTACATTATTAAAATTAAAAAATTTATGGTTACATTACTCCTCGACAAGTAGATAATTTTAAAGCTTAGCATACATCTCTTGTTGCATATTTTGTTAGATCTAAAGAAGCATTTAAATTCATATTTTAAGCTTGAATCTAGCATTAAAACTTAATACTTGTGCTTCATAATTTTTTTCAATCTTAAGGGAAGTATTAAGTAGTTGTATTTTTATTGTATTTTTACACTAAATCATTAATTTATAAATATATAGCTTGCTGGTTTTTGCATTTTATTGACAGGACAAGCAGAAGTGATGGCGAAATTTCAAAGTTTTTACTATTTAGCCTCTCAAAGCACCTCCATATCCCCCTTCTTCAACCCCCTTCTTTCAACAAGTTATTGTAAGCCTTTTGATCAATTTTAAAGGTCAAAAGGAAGCCCTTCATTAAATTATCAACATTGTAATAAATAAATAAAAGAGAAGCAAGTGGGCTTTCCAAGCGCCCACACTCCATCCCCCCTGGGGGATTTGTGTCGCCTCCTTAGTGGTTTGCTTTATGCCTTATTTTTTCGTTGTTAACTTTAAATTAGTTAAGTTGCTTTTATTGTCAGTTAATTCAGTTTTATTTACTTTTGCAAAGTAATGAAAATTCAAATACTAACCCGACATTTTATTGTCGTAGTAATTAGTCTAACAAATTTCTTTGATTTTTCTGTAACACAAGCACACAATTCGTCCTAATAGGTTGTATCTTTGTACTTTGCTTTCACAAACCAGAATAAACATTTGCCTTTACCATGTATGCTCTACCCCTTGTAGCTTTGTCTGATACTTGGGGATATCAAAAGTGGTATTGTGCATTTATTAAAATTTTCACATTTAATTAATCAACTCATTTTAATAAAATTAACAACCCAAAACATTACAAAAAATCGGCGTAAAATGAGTTTAGTGAATAGTGGGCAAATTCTTTAGGGAAAGTGGGAACAACTAGAAAGTGACCGTGGGGTCCCATTAGGCTACATCCTTGTTGGTGTAGTGTTGAACACCCCCCCACGACTCCATCTAGCCCACATTTTCCCGTGCAGAGCCACTTTTCCCAAAATCCGGACATATTCCCTGTACCATTCGGTATATCGGGAATCCCCTTTCCCCTTTAATGACTCATCATGTTAATAATTAAAATTGACCAAGTACACGGCAAAACATTTTTCCATTTTCAACAGCATTTATTATTCTGAATCCATGAAGGCACTGGTTTAATTTTTGCATTTCAATTTGCTTTCAATCATATTATGATTATTGATATATCTTGTTGTGCTATTGAATTAAGTTCTCTAATTTTGCTAAGTGTCTTGTCACCAATTTACTCATCTTTAAAAATCCTAAAAAAAATCCCATCTAACACTTAAAATATTTAAGAGCTTTAGAAACTATTTATGTAGGGGCTACCCCCCCCGGCTTCGTTAGGAGTTAAGCCAAAAGGGAGGAGTCAGGATCAGGTGACAGTACCTGTCTTAATACTTGCCCCAAGGATGCACTTAGCAGCTTGAATATTTCTATTGCATTAACCCCAGGTGTGTAAGAGGCGACAACAGGATGCATTCGCATGGACCCGCAAAAAGGTGGAAGCCATAGTGGATTGGGAAGAGCCGCTGACAGTTCAAGAGGTTAGGAGTTTCCTTGGTTTGGAAAACTACTACTACTGATTTGTTGGAGGTTGTTTTATGATTTCCACACCACTTACTGACTTATTGAAGAAGAACAGTCCTTGGAACTCAACAGAGAAGTGCTGAGCAACATTCTGTGAGCTAAAATGCAGTCTTATGATAGCACCCATGTTGAAACTACCGAATTTTGAGGGAACATTTGAGGTGCAGACAAACACTTTGGACTTCGCCATTCGAGGGGTTTTGACACAGGAAGGGCATTCGGTGGCTTATGAGAGCAGGAAGCTCTAGGGCCATGAACGAAGGTATCCCATTCATGAGAAGGAGATGACCACCTTGGTGCATTGCTTACAGGTGTGGAGACATTACTTGCTAGGCAAACCGTTTGTTGTGAAGACAGACAATGTGGCGACGAGCTACTTCGCCACTCAACCAAACCTGTCACCTAAGTAAGCATGGTGGAAAGATTTCTTGGTAGAATTCGATATGACTTTGGAGTATCGACCAGACAGACTTAATGCAGCAGTCGATGTGTTGAGCCAAAAGCTGCAACTAGCAGCCTTAGAAGAGGAGCAGTGGGAGGTGTAGAGGGAGAGTCAAGCACAGGTCACTTCGGACTTGCGACAACGAATCCAAGAGGGGTTGGAAAATGACCTACTGCCTTAAATATCATGAAGGTCAAGACGAGGAGGTTTTGGTTAGAGGATGGATTGCGTTACTTTGGTGGGTGTTTGTATGTGCCTCGAACAACTAACCTTAGGAGGGATTTGTTGAAGGAGTGTCATGACTCAACATGGGCAGGATACCTTGGACAACAAAGAACCTTGGCGTTCTTGGAGTGAGGTTACTACTGGAAGCTCATGAGGCATGATGTTGCGGATTATGTCAAGACTTGTTTTATTTTCTAATAAGATAAGCCCAACACCAAGAAGCAAGACGGTCCACTCCAATCACCGCCTATACTGGATAGACCCTAGGCTAACGTCTTGATGGATGCCAATCACCGCCTATACTGGATAGACCCCAGGCTAACGTCTTGATGGACTTCATCACACAGTTGCCAAGTTCACAGGGATACAACAAGATTATAGTTGCGGTGGACATATTTTCAAAGTATGCTGCCTTCATTTCGACGAAGGTGCCTTGCAAAGTGGAAGATGTTGCGAAGTTGCATTTTAGACATGTTGTGAAGTATTGGGAGCTTCCATTGAGTATAGTGTCGGACAAAGACACCTAGATCATGGTTCTAATTTGGATGGAGTTGTTTAAATTGGTGGGACCAAAACTATTGATGAGTTCAAGATACCATCCACAAACCAATGAGCAGACAAAGTGAACCAACAACCTTTTAGAAGACTACCTTCGACACTTCATGCATGCAGACCAACAGGATTGGCCGAAGCTATTGGACATAGTTTAGTTCAACTACAACATGTAGACGAGCTGAACAAAATGTTACAATCCTTTTGAGTTAGTGACAGGACAATAGTTGCTAACTCCCCACACCATTGTGAGGGCCTCTTATGGATAGATCTCATTTGCAATGAGTTTCATGAAGGATTGGTAGGATAGGATGGAGATGTTGTGCATCTAGTTAACGGAGGTAGTCGAGCAGATGAAGAGATGGGTGGATCACAAGAGGCATGACGTGTAGTTTCGGGTTGGTGACAGAGTACTTTTCAAGCTTGGCAAGGAATAGTTGAAACCACGACAAGGCATGACGTGATCGTTGATGCAGAGGTTTGAGGGACCTTTCATGATTGTTGAAAAGGTGGGAAATGTTGCTTATAAGTTGAAGCTACTGAAACACTTAGACATCTTTCATCCCATTTTCCATGTAATCCAACTGAGGGTACCATCCGGGGCACCAACGTAAGGTAGAGAAGGTTTTGGCACCTTCTCAAGGCATAGTTGAAAGGAATAGTTGAAACCACGACAAGGCATGACGTGATTGTTGATGCAGAGGTTTGAGGGACCTTTCATGATTGTTGAAAAGGTGGGAAATGTTGCTTATAAGTTGAAGCTATTGAAACACTTAGACATCTTTCATCCCGTTTTCCATGTAATCCAACTGAGGGTACCATCCGGGGCACCAACGTAAGGTAGAGAAGGTGTTGGCACCATCCAGGGCACCACTACGTTAAGAACGAGAGGATGAGTCGTCAAGACTCAAGAGTACTTTGTTAGTTGGAAGGACGTGCAAGAAGAAGAGAACAAATGGGAAAGGAAGGAGTCATTATAGAGGCAAGAAGACAAGATCCGTGAGTTCGAAGAAGCTCAAAGAATGCCTATGAAGAGTGTCTGGGGTCATTCTCAAGATGACAACAACTCGGGTGGTGGAGGATGTCACACCCTTGCCTCGACGAGGTGCTAATCACCTATGCCATGAGGGCACTCAAGCCCACAAAATGGAGACCAAGCACCCACAAGTCAACTCAACCAAGTAGGAGCACGCGAGGGTGAGACTGTGACCCACTCCTAGGGTGTGCTCGGAAAGGAAGACAAGTCAGCCAAGAAGTATGAGGAGATGCATGCCCAAAGGGTGCATCCTGTCCTCCTCTTAGGCACATATATATTGTAGCATGAAATTGGGCAAACGATCAACCAAGCAAAGCAAGTCAAGGGAACCGCAGTAAGCACAACTTAGGAGCTTGGGTCAAGGCGAGTTTACTGGGTGCTTGGGAGAAGTCTAAATAGGTTGTACAAGAGGCAGACCCGCAATTATGACAGGGAGACAACGATGAGACACTTGGGGGAGTCTGTACAAGATTGCTGTTGATTTGGCATATTCTTGGAGAGGTTGTCAGGTTTGTGGCGCCCTCCTTTGTGGTAACCATTCACCTTTGTATATATACATACTATTTGGGCGCACCCCATTGTGGTGATGCCGACATATATCTTGTGTCTATCTCTTATGTGTGCATTGTTATTTTGGGGCTTCTGCATATCTATTGTCGTATTGTATGATTGTTAACAAGTAACAACACACACACACAGAATATAACATTGAGAGGCGTAGTTCGGTAGGTTTCCTCTAGGTTGGCCACGCCACTAGAAGTGAAGCCTAGGCAGTGCCGCACACATGCAAGAGATGATGAGACACTTTGTCTTGGGCGAGACTTGTAGGGGTGTGTCACCTTTTGCCTCAAAAAACCTCTCCTTTCTCCCCAAGCAACCATGGGGAGAGTCTTTGGCAAGACACTAAGTGAGATGTGATTGAGGCTCAAACTAGAAAAGGTTAAAACATTGTAGCTTCAACCCCATAGAGAAACTAGCACTTGAATGCGCACTGATCAAACAAAAATTAGGGGCATAAAAATGCAACAACTCAAAGTTGAAAGGAATCATGGCCCCTTGCTTGTCGATTGAAAAAACAACCCCCACAATGACACAAGAGTTTCATGAGCCGAGGATGGCCAAATGGGAGCCCTAGATAATGAGACCAACGACCTNTATTATCTGAAATATAGTACAAACTAATAAAAAATTACATCAACAATTTATTCGTGGAACTGGAAATGCACAACTCAGGTTTTGTTTCAACTTTCAGCTCAATTGCTTAGATAAATTTATTCTCAAGTGCGATTAAATTCACTCTTCAATGGCGGCACAACATAATCGCGGGTCTATGAGTGCAATTGCACTTGTAGATTATAGTCTGTAACTCAAACGATGAGCTGGTGATTGAGCAGTAGCAATGATTTGTGAACATTGAGATGGAAACTCATAGAGTCATGAGCTCTAAGCCCTAGCATGAGGGTTTCTTTCCTAAGCAGCGATAAGCAGAGAGGAAAAACTTTGCACACAGGTTGGGATTTGAGACTGGAGTAAGTGGACCGTAGCGTGTTAGGACTAAGGTTTAAATGAAAAAACCAGCCCCAATTTTTTTTGAGATTTTTATTAAATTCGCTTTAAAATTCGCCTTTAGATTCGAACCAGCTTGAGATTCGACAAAATTCGAACCTGAAGGTTCAAATTTGCCGAATCTTGTGACTTAGCTGCAAACTACAACCACAACTTTACCTGAGGGTTCAAGCGCTTCTTGAGACACTCTTGCCTTGGTTTATGTTGACCCTACTTTTGGCTCACCAGATTTTAATCGCAAAGTGTTGTAATTTCTGCAAGTTGTGATACCTTCTCCGATTACATTGAATGCTTGACCCTCATTGTTTCTATAATCCTAAAAATTTGACACTTGAGGAGGGGGGGGTTCCCATCCTAAGCAAAAGGGGAGTCATAAGGTGATTGATTGAGTGACGAAGTTTGATGTTGGGTGGTAAGTTCAGTGATCTCCTTTGTTTCATTATGATGATATACACTTTTATAATCTTGCATCTTGATAATTCGCAAAGTGCAAGTTTGTTCTCTGCACTGGATTAAGGATAGGTTGATTTGGTTCTGCATTTTCATTTTGTTTCATATGCTTGGTTGGTTATAGGTTTGGAAGGAAAGCTTGGCAAAAATTTATAAAAGAGGTTTGAGCCCTTTTGTTCTACCACCATGCATTACTTGAACCCTTGTGCACATTCTTGTTATAAGTATCTACTATCAACTACTATTTGGTTATTAATGGCCCTCCACGCCAGTGATGCTTAAACCATATATTGAGAGATATGCTACCATTGCACTCCTACCTTGGGATTGTTTTGTCTACTCTGTCTTGCCTTCCATATGCCATATGGACTATCATACCCACTTTTACTCCAGTGTTAAATGAAATTTTGGGCGCTTAAAACCGAGCATGATCTCCACCATTCATCTAATCTTACTATCAGACTTTGCTTTGAATGACCTCCATATTGCATCGCCCTAGCTCATTTTTCCCGGGGCCTTGGTTTTGAGCTAGCCATGAATTGACCACGCTTCTTGTTGTTTGTAACTGCTTTCCTCCAATTAAATTTGTTTCCTGGCTTGGTTATGAGCATTGTTGGCAGCAGTATGATGTTGTGTTGAAGTTTTGGTTTTGGCTTGGATCCTTGAAGAGGCTTGCACAAGCTTCCTCTTGCAGGATTGGAGGTAACATTGCACTCTCTGTTTGTTTCTGAGTTGTGTTGGTTGTTGAACTTGCATTGACTTTTGTGTTTAATCTGAAAACGCTAGGATTGACTTTGCCCTAGCTTCTGAATTTGGCCTCCTTGCCCCATGCAAGGCATACCCAGGTCGCATTTGGTCTTGGCATTTGAGTCGTGGCTTGCCTCAGGTCTGAATTTCCATGTCTTGACCCCTTGAAATCGGCCTGAACTTGCAGTTGGCCCAGATATTCTTGGTACATTCTATGGCTTCACATGCAAACTTTGTGGGCTGATAGTAGTCTCACTCATATTATTCATGCCCATCACTTTGGATTCAAATTAGCACTGTTGTGTTAGGCTGGTTATGGGCCTTTGTATGATATAGTGTGACCTGGGTATGGTCATTAATCCTCTTTGTCTCTCAACCCATAGCATGAGTTTGCCCTTTTGTCATATCATTTGTTTTTCCTAGCAGATTGGCAAGTCCTCACTACATCTCACATCTCGTTTTTATGGTTCAGCATGTTGTCTAGTCACTCGTTGTGCTTTTGGCTCATCTAATGAGACTCAGGCCATGTCATCTTGATCTCCTATTTATGTTACAAGATTCGTTGTCTACATTCCTTATAGCACGTTCAGTAGTTTGTTTAAGAGGATGGTTCGTTGGTTATACCCCACCTCTGTCTGCACTAAAACCATATTTCCTTCCTGGCCTTGTAGTGGATCCTAGCAGGGGTTTGTTTCACTCCCACGCATCATTCTATATGAGTTTTGGGGTTTGATTTATTTGATATGGCTCGATAACTGCGCACAATGTAATGGGCATGTAAGTATTTTTTAAGCACTTCTGCATATTTGGGCTTGTGTTCCAGAGTTTGGACAATATTTTGACTTCTCCATTATAGTGCACGCTGGTGCTTGTTTTCATTTGTCCATGGATGTTATATCACCCATATTTGAATTATGTATATGGATATTGTGTTCCAAATGGTTTTCAAAATAAGTGTCGTATAACCTAGCGCAAAGTTGATGTTGTTTATGTCATGAGTGATTTCTGGGTGCTTATTTTAATACTTTGAAATGTCAAGGTCTCATATATGACAAGGACAAAGATGCTTATATCACAATGGTGTATTTTCTTTCTCAATTACCAAAAGTTTAGCCTCGCCTTTTACGCCTGCTAGTCTTAATCTTTTTAACCCAGCCAATCATAGATGATTTGGATAAATACTTAATGAAATGCAGTTTGTTGCTAGCTCTACTCATTCAAGTTTTGAGTGTTGATGTTATATATGAATAGAGAGTGATTTGTATGCTCTAACTATTGATAGATGAACTTTTGGAGTGAAGGCTCCGAGGGGCCAGGAGAGGATGAGGCAATAGGTATCATGATGTTTGACAAGGTGGAAAAAGGAAAAGAATTAGATTCTATATCCATTTTGATGCAGATTCAAAAGAATTTGCACAATTAACGCAGACAGGGCATTTTATTTTTTTATCTTGGTGACCAAAACATCCGGCCTTCTTTGTTTCCTTTTCCTTTCTCTTTGCAGCGTCATCCTAGCATTATAGAGTTCCCCCCTGCTCCCCTTGCATCTCCACCTACCAATGATGGTTGGGAGATCACTCACAATCTGCCATTCACTGGTCATGCAAGATGGGAAACCCTCATTCCTGAACAAGATGCTCAAAGCACAGTTTCCACTGCTTCTTTTGACGCTGACTCTTTTACCCCACTGCATGCACATGCCAATCTTGAAGCGCCTATTAATGAACCGCCTTTGCTTGACAAAGGGAATTAGCCAGCCTCCCACATGCCTCCTCAGGATTCATCCAATCCTTGTGTATCTCCCATTATCACCCATATATTTGAAATTCCCAGGTCTACCAAGATCGAACTTGTTGCCCCCGAGCTCAAAGCATATGTGAGGATGACCATTACTTTTGAAGATATGTACCTTGAGGTCTCCTCTCAGGAGAGTAGCATAACACTCTTTTGGCACCTCATGCAATATTTTGTTTTGGGCGATTGGTAGTCTACTTGACAGTGGTTAATTTTTATTATGAATAATATTTTTTGGATAAGTAATTATTTTGGCAATATTTGGAACATTGTTTAACGTGACTACATCATGATCATTTACTTGTTTGATGGATATGGTTAGCATTTATGCTTATAAAGTTTTAGTTTTATTCATTATTATTTATATGCTCCTTGATGGGAGGCATAAGGGTTGATGTTCCCTGATGAGAGGCATAAGTGTTGGAGGATAATGTTTTATGATTATTTAATGATTTGGGAGGCACAAGGTGATACTAGGTGTTTTAGGTAGACCATGGGATTCACCTAACATGTTGGTTTTATTTCATGTGATTGGATGGATGGTACCCCCAACTTGTCATTTGTCATATTTTTGTTTTATCTTATATGAGCATTTTATGACCTTGAAAAAATATGTCATTTTCATTCACTTGAAATACCCAAAATACTCATGTTCCTTTTTCTTAGTCATGTGCACTCTATGGAAAATTAAGATTCTAAAGAAAAAGGAAAGGCAGTTATGACTACCATTGCCCTTTAGCAGATAGTGATGATTATCCTCACTGTCAATTGGACAACTGTGTTATGATAGGTTTTGCCATCTTTGAAAAAAAGGAAAAAAAACTACCATTGATGGAGTTGATATTATAAAAAGAAGGTGCTAAAGCCAAAGGGCTTAGTTCTGCTAGCAATAAGTATGCCATCAGAGTCATAAAGTTTAATCATTCATTTGTATTCATAATTCCATATGATATTATTTTGTAGAGATTAACAGTTCTCTGTTGATAGCAGGGATCTCTTCAAAGTGACAGGAGAAAGAGGTTTGAGATGTAGACTTGGTATTCTTTCAGGTATAACTGTCCATCTGTTTACCTTTTACAATATCAATTATTCAATGGTATTTGGTTCTGATCTGAGCAATTGGTTCACCTAAGGCTTATTATTTATTCATTTGGAGTCCAAGTTGTCTCTTCTGTTCTTTTATTTTTATTGACTTGGATGTCCTTGTACGGTCTTGTAAACATCACAAAGAATTTTGAAATACTCTTGGTCTTAGTCTTCACAGGGACTTGACGGAGAATGTTATGCCACCAGTGGCGTTGTATAGAATCATCCTTTCAATAAAGGAATTGATTGAATGTTATGCCACTAATGGCGTTGTATGTAATCGTCCTCTCAATAAAAGAATTGATTGCTGGCCAAGTTTTCTGTGTTATTTTCAACGACTCTTGTTTCTTTTAATGCCATGAATTACAATATAGCGTAAATTGATTGAAATCAAGCAAGTTCTTTTCTTCCTTTGAACACTACGAATTTTCATTTTATTACAGTTCTTTGTTTTCTTCGCATAGCACCTCGTACATACATTTCCATAGCTTTCTTTCTGTGTTTATCAACTAGCTGTTTAGTCCTTTGCAGAGTTTCTCACTTCAAAAAAACGTAAAACTTTAAAAGAAAATATAATAACTAGCAAACCAACATACAAGAGGATTGCTTTGTGCTTATTAGCATCTAATAGTCATCCTCCTCTTGAATCTTGTTGGATTCTCCAGGAAGGCAAAGATCCAGAGTTCAAAGGGTCTTAAAATTTTAGTTGATCATTCCCACCTCTCCCTGCCTCAACTTCATATGGAGGTTGAAGTGTAAATAAGCGTAAAATCAATTTATGCTATCAACAATTTCCTTGAATCACTGCCCTCTTCACTGTTGTTGGTATGATCCCACTGGTCACTCAAAAGGAGAAAGAATGTGTATCATGATCCTTCTGTTAGGCATATTGATCATAATCATGAGAAAATTTGCCTTTGGACTCTACTCAACTGTATTGTTTATGGAGGGGTTCTAATGCACGTTGACTTGCCTATATCGAGTATCAACTATCACCACCTCGACAACCATTCATGCATGCCGCTCCTTGTAACTAAACCTTTGCTTGTCCTAGCATTAACACCACTTACTTTGTATCATTGAATATTAATTGTCAAATCAACAATCAATTGATTAATGATTTCGACTTTGGATATTAATTTTGAAATAAAAAATAATCAATTGATTGATTATCCAATTATGTCTTAATTACTTGAAGTTTAGAGTTAATGAAGTCAAATCTAAGTTTTATATTTGCATTATAGAAAAGCTAGGTGTAGTTTATAAAATCGAGGACACCATTTATTGCAAAATTGCAACATGCATTATTCTATATTTGAAAATAAAATGATATCAAAAGCACAAATCTAGATTATTTAGATAAAGGAAAAACATTAGTATTGCTATATTAAATTTATTGTACTAGAATTTTCTAGTATGATTACTTAGAATGTTTAGTCATATTGATATAATAATTTTTTTGATAATCTCATTAATTTTTTAAATTATTTTATGAAATAAACTATAATATATAATAAGAGAAAAGACATTACATATGTATATTTTTTTAAAATTGATTACATAATTCTAATATTTTTGAAGTATTTTTTTTTTATAAGTAAAGTTATTTTAATATTGATAGAAATTATAAGGTTAAGGTGAAATTATAAATTAATATATTTTTGAAGTAGTTTTTTTTATAAGTAAAGTTATTTTAATATTGATAGAAATTATAAGGTTAAGGTGAAATTATAAATTAATATTGATAGAAATTATAAATTTGGTAGTTGTAAGCTTGAAAAGCAATCCAGAAGCACAAATTTGGGAAGACAGTTTAAACTTCATTGCTGGTTGCTGGTTGGATTGTTAGAGTGTGTTGTTTTGAGCAAACTAGTTAAATTGTGAAAGCAATGGTTGGGTTGAGTGAGGTATAAATATTTAGTTGATTTATTTACTTATTAATGGCATTTGCATTAGATGTTTATGGTTGGGTTATGAATTACTTTTATGTAACTAATGCTTTTGATCAATTTCATTAAAAGATAAGTGTTTCATTTTGTTTTATATTTTGTAACTTAATTAGGCGAATACAATGCTTATTTTTAATTGTTGTGTTGTATGAGCTTTATTTACAAATGAATTTAGGAAAGTGTTTCTATGAGTTCTATAAATGTGTTAAATTTTATTGTAGCATGAATTTGTAAGTTATTAGGTTAATTACCTAGTTTTGATATGATGGTTTGGGTTGCTTAATCATTTTAATTTTTTAATGAGTTCAAGTTGAATACTTAATATTTATTACAAAAGTATATACAAATATACCACAATCATGAGTATGTACTTGTATTGAATATGTATTTTTGTAATTCATATATATATATGAAAAAATAATATTTTAAAGAACATTTTTTTAATTTTCTAAACATTTAATGTATTTAAGAATTTTGTTTGGAATGTTAGTCACTTGGGGTCAATGTATTGAACTATTAGTTAAAAAACCACCACCCATGGGTATCTAAGCCATCAAAGTCACTCACCATCAAAGTCACTCAAGGATCACACTCTGCTTGGGCCACACCAACACTTAATGAAGTAAGAGGAATTGACTTAATTTATTTAAGGTTAAAATAAACCTATACTAATTATAAAATCACTTTCTATCTTTGAATAAAAATCATGAAAATAAATGAAAAATTATCTAAAAAGGTATTTGAATCGATTCATAAATATATATTATTTTTTATATTCTTAATATTCATATAAACACCTGAAATGCTTTTATAAGAAAGATATTTATATTATAGTAACAATTTAAAAAAAATCATCTACCCCAATCTTATCCACCACACTCCATGATGACATATGTCCTCCGGCATGCATTGATCAAGCTGCCACCTGGAACTCACTCTGCCATCAAGTCCTCGGTTGTATGCATGGGCCTACACTCTCGGTTATGAAAGCCATGAACAACAAGTCTTTTCCCCTAGCACGGTGGATCCGCCTTATGTCTGATCCTTAGGTGCACTCGCCTGCCATTAACTCTATTATGGTGGATTTGAGTTTCATCCCCAACCCGTCGTACCAGGCGTTGTAGGCGATTTCCGTCGATGGATAGAGAACATGACTCTCTCTATGCCTATTATGTAGGTAAGATCTCTTTTCCTCCCAAACGCCATATCCAAAGTTTGGAAGACAAGATTCAACACAATTTGGCACGCCCTAAATCAAACTGGATCTATGCGGAAATGGAAGGTATTGTTGAAGACTCCGACTCGACTCACAAGGAAATCCACCATTACAAAACTCTGAACTTGCTTTGGTTCAATAAGTCAATGCCTGGTCTGGTTCTCGTGGATTGCTTGGAGGGAAATTTGATGACAAACAACCAGGGTCTCATCGTGACAGAACACCTGGAAAGAATGAGGGTGGGCTCCGTCACATGGCTAAAGCCCAACGATGGACTCTCAACTCATCTATTACCATCACCCTGACTGTGGCCAATCTGGTGAGCTCTCTAGCCAGGTTGATGATGACCATAAGAAAAAGCAAAAGAAAAAGCAAAGTGTCCCTCCTATGATTGCATCGAGAGGCGCATTCTACAACCCACTAGACTATGGCCAATCTGGTGAGCTCTCTAGCAAGGTTGATGATGACCATAAGCAAAAACAAAAACAAAGTGTCCCTCCTATGATTCCGTCGAGAGGCGCATTCTACAGCCCAGTAGGGGGATGTGTAACTCCTTCAGTGCTTATAATCTTCTTAAAAAAATAAAAAATAAAAGAAAATAATTGAATATACCAAAATATTGGTGGACTTGATAAAAATACAATGAATATCAAAACATAATAAAAATAAGTGTGCTTGATAAGCGAATTAATTTTTGAGTATATATATACCAAAATAAACAAAACATTTATCAAACTAATCAATGAAATAGATCTTAAATAAATAATAAAAATATGTCCGCATGATAAGCTAATTAGTTTTTTTGAGAGTATATATACCAAAATAAACCAAACATTTATTAAATTAATCAAATAAATAAATGGTAAATATTTTATTTAATTACCAAGAGTTTCCATGAATTAAGAGATATGATTAATAGAATTTATTTAAAAAAATAAAGAAAACTATAGTAAATAAGATTAAGATCACTTACTCTGTAATATATATGTTATTTGATATCTTTATCATTTAACTTTATTATTATACAATTTCTTAATGACACATTATTTATGTGTTATTATTTAACTTCTTATTCACATTGATATATGTTTAAATATCCAAATATCCAAATTGTATGCCAATAATTTAAATATACCTAAAATTTGGTGGGCTTGATAAAAATAAAATAAATATCAAAACATAATAAAAATATGTCTCCTTGATAAGCTAATTAAATTTTTAGTATATATACACCAAAACAAGCCAAACATTTATCAAATTAATCAAATAAATAAATCATAAATAAATAATAAAAATATGTGGGTTTGATATGGGAATTAATTTTTGAGTATATATATACCAAAATAAACCAAAGATTTATCAAACTAATCAAAAAAATATATTGTAAACAATTTATTTGTTTACCAAGATCTTGGTAAAGAAATAAACTTGATTCAAACATATATTTAAATTCTAGGCTGCCCATAAATCTAAGCTTTTATGAATTAAGAGATACGATTAGTATAATTTATTTTAAAAAAGAAAATAAACTATCTAAGGTTTAAATATCCAAATATCCAAATTGTATGCCAATGCATGGAAGAAAAATACAATACCTACTCTACATAGTGCATGATCACTCTAATTGCCAACAAATAAAAAAATGTGTAGGTGTATCTAATAGAAAAGCTGAAGAAAGATTAAGATCACTTACTCTGTAATATATATGTTATTTGATATATTTATCATTTTACTTTATTATTATACTTCTTAATGACTAAACATTTTTTCTCTCTTATTATTCAATTTCTTATTGATGCTGATATATGTTTAAATATCCAAATTATATGCCATAATTTGAATATATTAAAAAACAGGTGGGCTTGATAAAAATAAAATAAATATCAAAACATAATAAAAATATGAATTAAGAGATATGATTAACATAATTTATTTAAAAAAAGAAGAAGATAGTACTACTTAAATATCCAAATATCCAAAGTGTAGGCCAATGCATGGAAGAAAAATACAATCCCTACTCTATAGATTACATGATCATTATAAAACTACTTCTTAATGACCGAACATTATTTATTTTGAATATACCAAAATGTATGTCAATAATTTGAATATATCAAAAATTTGGTAGGCTTAATAAAAATAAAATAAATATCAAAACATAAAAATATGTCCCGTAAGAAACTTAATTTTTTGAGTATATATATACCAAAATAAACCAAACATTTATCAAATTAATCAAAAAAATAGATAGTAAATAAATAATAAAAATATTTCGGCTTGATAAGCCAATTAATTTTTTAGTATATATATACCAAAATAAACCAAACAATTATCAAATTAATCAAAGAAATAGATCTTAAATAGTTTATTTATTTACAAAGGGGTCGGTAAATAAATAAACTTGATTCAAACATATATTTAAATTCCACCACTTCCATGGATTAAGGTATATGATTAATATAATTTATTTAAAAAATAGATCCCAAATAAATTATCTATGACTTAAATGTCCAAATATCCAAACTTTATGTTAATGTAGGGAAGAAAAATACAATACCTACTCTATCGATTACATGATCACTCTAATTGCCAACAAATAGAAAAGCTTAAGAAGAAAGATTAAGATCACTTACTTTGTAATATATATGTTTTATATCTTTATCATTTCACTTCATTAGTATACAACTTCTTAATCATTAAACTTTATTTTTGTGTTATTATTCAACTTATTGACATTGATATATGCTTAAATATTTAAATATCCAAACTTTATGCCCATAATTCGAATATACCAAAAAATTGGTAGATTTGATAAAAATAAAATAAATTCAAAACACAATAAAAATATGTAGGCTTGATAAACAAATTATACCAAAATAAACCAAACATTTATCAAATTAACAAAAGAAATAGATTGTAAATAAATAATAAAAGTATGTCAATTAAATGTTTAGTATATATATACCAAAATAAACCAAACATTTATCAAATTAATCAAAGAAATAGATAAATTCCACAGTGGCATATGTTTAAATTCCACATTGCGCATAGGTCTAAGCTTCCATGAATTAAGAGATATGATCAATAAAATTTATTTAAAAAAGAGAGTAACCGCTTAAATATCCAAATATCCAAACTCTATGCCAATGCATGAAAGAAAAATACAATACCTACTCTACATATTACACGATCACTCTAATTACAAACAAATAGAAAAGTGTACAGGTGTATCTAAGCCTAAGAAGAAAGATTAAGATCACTTACTCTATAATATATACATGTTATTTGATACCTTTATCATTTCACTTTATTATTATAAAACTTCTTAATGACTAAACATTTTTTTGTTTGTTTATTATTCAACTTCTTATTGACATTGATATATGTTTAAATATCCAAATATCCAAAGTGTATGCCAATAATTTGAATATACCAAAAAATTGGTGGGCTTGATATCTTTATCATTTCACTTCATTATTATACAACTTCTTAATGACTAAACATTATTTATGTGTTATTATTCAACTTCTTATTGACATAGATAAATATTTGCATTGTATCACTTTGTTATTATTTATATTCTTCATGGTGTTATTTACTATCATGCTAGACCCGTTTTCCCACCATTTTCCATGGTGCACTGATGTCAACAATATTGCTTCCTACTCAGCTTCCTACTACCACCTTAGATCCATCTTAAAGGTGGCTCTACCAAGTGTCGAGAGGGATCAAATATTTGGAGGTGGAAACCCTTCCTCTGCATTTGTACCTCGAGAGATTTGATTCCTCTCGATGCTTGGTAGAGCCACCTTTAAAATGGATCTATGCTGGTTATAATCTCAAATGAAGATTAATACTACCCAACACCAACTCACTCTTTAGTTTGGATTCTAAATCGTTTTCAATGTTAACAATCGTTAGTGTTTTAAGTTTCTAGTTATTAATGCTATAAATCATGACCCCACTAGTTTAGTACTTGCCCCGCTCTCTCTCTATATATATTATACTTAATGCAATAGTTATATAAATGACTATTATTGAATTTTTTATTAAATTATATATATATATATATATATATA
>LPNX010771857.1:1326-41057 GCA_001517045.1 Pseudotsuga menziesii | reverse complement strand
AAAGGGAATTCATAATAAGGTAGCAGACATGTTATCAAGGCCTCCTACAAATGCTTCAATCATTCTTCAAAACAGTTCATTAACACATGAAAGTTATATTAAATAGTATGAAGAAGATAAAGATTTTAAGAAAGTATATGCATCACTAATACATGGTAAACAGGAAGAAAACTATTATGTGCATAATCAACTCTTGTATCATCTTGGTAAACTCTGTATTCCAGAGAAAGAAAGAGTGCATGTGATCCGAGAGGCACATAGTTCATTGATTGCAGGACATTTTGGAGTAAGTAAAACATTGTCTGTATTGCAGAATCATTATTATTGGCCTCAAATGCAAGAAACTGTAGCTAAATACATAAGAGGTTGTGTTATGTGTGCAACGAGTAAGCCTAGCAATAGGAAATTGGGTTTGTACACACCTCTTCCAGTTTCTTCTCGTCCTTGGGAAAGAATTTCTATGGACTTTGTAGGAGGACTACCTATGTCTAGAAAAGGGCATGATTATCTATATGTTGTTGTGGATAGATTCAGCAAAATGTGTATCTTAATGCCATGTAACAAGCAGATCACTGCTGAACAGACATCTCATCTATTCTTTCAAAATGTTTGGGTACATTTTGGGCTACCCATGTCTATTGTATCTGATCGGGATTCCCGGTTCTTGGGAGTCTTCTGGTTGACTTTATGGGAGCTTATGGACACTAAATTGAAGAAAATTACCGCTTTTCATCCACAGACCGATGGGAAAACAGAGGTAGTAAATAGGACAGTGGTTCAGCTGCTCAAAGGATATTGTAGTAAACATCCTAAACTTTGGGATGAGAAGTTACAGTATATACAGCATGCCTACAATCATGCAGTTCATTCTTCCACGAACAGATCTCCTTTTGAAACTTGTTTTGGTTATCTGCCAAAAACATCGATGGACTTCTCTTTTGGAAAAGATGCAGTGGATGGACATCATGATGCAGATAAAGCGCTAAGGTTCATTCTGAGAATCCAAGCAGTGCAACAGGAAGTTCAAGAATAGTTGGAGAAGAGCCAGGCAAAGTACAAAGTCAGGCATGACAAGCATCGAGTTGATCATCAATTTCAGGTTGGTGACAGAGTTTGGTTACATATCACCAAAGAAAGAATGAAAGGTGAAGGTAAAAATCTTAAACCTATCAGGTATGGTCCTTTTGAGATCTTGGAAAAGATCGGTACTAATGCTTTTCGCTTGAATTTACCTCCATACATGCAAATTTATTCAGTTGTCAATGTAGAGAATCTTAAATTGTATGAGCCTCCTATGATCATGGATGAGGAAATTAACATACAGATTCCTTCAGTTGATGATATGGCACCTGAATATATGAATGAGTTGCAGGATGATGTTATTCTTGACAAAAATGTAAGAAATTCACGAAGGGGGAATGCTGAGTACCTTCGAGTGGGGCTTAAAGGCATGCATCCTAGAAAAGCAAGATGGATGGAGATTGGAAAAGTGAGGGAGCTATACTCTCACTTACTTGCCGAATAATTTAGGCTTTTGGTGGTCCAAAATCTCTCCAATGGGGAGGAATGATCCGGAGGATTATTCATCTTTAATTTACACTGATCCAATATGGTACAATGGTATTTAATCTATGGTTCAAAGAACATAACACATGTTTTAACTCATAGACATAGCTGTGACACAGATTTAGCTGCGACAGACTTTTCACACTGTTGTGACAGACTTAGCTGTGACACAGATTTAGCTGTGACAGACTTAGCTATGACAAAGATTTAGCTGTGAAAAACTTAGCTGCGACACAGATTTAGCTGCGATAGACTTAGCTACAACAGAATTTTCACTCTGCTGTGACACAGATTTAGCTGTGACACACACTTAGCTGCGACAGACTTTTCGCACTGCTGTGACAGACTTTTTACACTTGCTGCGACATGGTGAAGTTAGTGGTGACATCAAACGGTTACGTTACGTGTGATGCTATGGTATGGTGCAACATATGTGCGTAACGGTCATTGCAACATGTTGTGAATCAACATGTGCATGGAGTTAGTTTCCACGTTTTGGGGATATGGAACGTCGTGGTAACATAATGCTTGTGCAGTGACTTGGCCGAATTGCATGGTCCAGCTTAGCGTATGGTTGTAACAATAAAAAAAAATATATAACCACTGAGATGATGGAATCGAATCAGTTACTTATCCCTCACGATAAACTCTTAAATAGAGGAGGTTGGCCACCGAGAAGGGGGCGGATTGTTTTGGAGTGCAGAGTATCGTTTCTCTGTTATGAGAAGCTTAGAGATCATTTTTGCTGCGAAGTGTCCAGATGTTTTGCTGAAGAAGTCGACATTCTCTGTTATATTTTAGCTTTCTTTATCTTTGAATGCTGATTGTAATTTTGAGAGAAAGGTCTTAAAGATTTTGTACAGCATTCTGTTTACAGTTGCTGAAGTTGTTTCCAGAACCATTTTGTACCATTTTAAAAAGATTAATTGGATCGGTACCCATTGGAGAGGGACCCGGAGACGTAGCCCAGTGGAGGGGGTGAACTCCGTTATCAACTTCTGTTTGTGACACTCTGATTCCGTGCTTCCTTATATCTGTTTATCAATTTGTTTTCCATCTGTTTTCAGTATTTAATTCTTGTTGATGCTATTCCATTAATTAACCTGCTGAACGCATTCTTTTAACACAAACTTGTAATGCACACAAGTTGAGGTCCGACGGATCACCGAGTTGCAGCGAAAAATGGAAAAAAATAGTGTAGTCGCAGCGAAGTTACAGCGGATAAAATTAAGCATTTGATAGAGTTTCCGCTAAGAAAAATTTGACGGAGCTTGAGATAATTATGGGAAAATAATAAATTTTCCGTCAGAGGTTTGCAATCTTATTCACTTGCTATTTCAAGGAGTAATATCAATGAAGAAGGATCAGTCAGAATTCTACAATCACTTGACCCATTGCGACTGCTTCTTCTACATGAACCTTCGCACAAATTCTTGTTCACAATTCTCAAAAACAACACCCGGTCATAGATTAAAAAGAAAAAGAAAAACAAATAACGAAAACCAAACAATTTTTTTATATACAATTTTTGTGTGGAATTTGCAGCAGATCTAAAAATTTTCAGAAATAGGGGGAAAACCCTGCTCCCATACCAATTGATAGTCCAGATCAACTTCAACCTGAGAAATAAACGCATCCTTCAAGATAGGTTTATGATAAAGCCGTAGTCGATGACCATTTGCAAACAGAGGTGTCTGATTTTCATCAATGATAGTCAAACGAACGGTCCCATTGTCAAATACCTTATCTATTATGTAGCATCCCAACCATCTCGTGTGTAGCTTGCCTTTAAAATCCCTTTTGGACCATGAATCCCCGCCAACGACACCAAAATGTTCGGAACTCTATATACTCATTAATTTCTTAACAAGCAGAGTGTTCAATATTAATTGTCAACCCAAGGAAGTTTGTTTATTTCAAATGAAATTAACAAAATATATGCATAAATATTTTCAGTAGCTGATGAATAAAGTGAAAATCACTCAATCCTAATCATTGTTCAGCCAACTCAAATCTCTATAAATAATCTAATTAAATTACCAATCTAGGAATTGAAAAGAACTTATGTTTCCTACCATATCAATCTCAAGGTTTATATTCTAAAGATAAATCAACCTAGAATTACTCTTGCAGAAAAACTCTTGCAGAAAATGGAAGTCTATATTACCAAATCAGAATGATCGCCAATCATTAACCAATGCAGTGAATTCATCAAAGCCAATGACCTATCTAATCTGGGAAAACTCTAAGAAATATAAATAACACACAACACAGGAGTTGAGCGAGTATGTAACAACTTTTAACACACTTTTGCATAAAGAAAGAATTAACTACACAGTCGAATATCACACCATACCACTACAGCAAGCCAAAGGAAACATGATAATGCAATTACTTACTGAATGTTGTTGCAGCTAACTATAAATATATCAAACTGAAATTCCACACTGAACAAAATAACTAAATTGAAAACATCTAATAGTACCATCAACTCTATAAGAAGGCGGTCCCTGGCCTTCGAACGGAGATGTTGCCGAAATCTCACGAAATATAAAAGAACTTATGTTTCCTACCATATCAATCTTAAGGTTTATAGTCTAAAGATAAATCAACCTAGAATTACTCTTGCAGAAAATGAAAGTCTATATTACCAAATCAGAACGATCGCCAATCATTAATCAATGCAGTGCATTCATCAAAGCCTATGACCTATCTAATATGGGCAAACTCTAAGAAATATAAATAACACACAACACAGGAGCTGAGCGAGTATGTAACAAATTTTAACACACTTCTACATAAAGAAAGAATTAACTACATAGTCGAATATCACACCATACCACTACAACAAGCCAAAGGAAACATTATAATGCAATTACTTACTGAATGTTGTTGTAGCTAACTATAAATTCCATTCCACACTGAACAAAATAGCTAAACTAAAAACATGTAATAGTACCATCAACTCTGTAAGAAGGCGGTCCCTGGCCTTCAAACGGAGATGTTGTCGAAATCTCACGAAATATACAACAGAGAAGTGTTGAGAATTGTTACTCCTTTATTAACTTTATCAAGATAGAGTTACAGTCCCTCTGCTATAATCTCTTAGAATTTTCCAACCCTTGGATCTCCTTGCCTACACATACTTATACAAGAATGGAACCATTCAGCTACATCAATATCGGGCAGCCATTAAGATCTACGATCTTCAAGCTGCTAAATTAAATCAGAACAGTTACAACTATTAATACATCGCATAGAATCAGCCCATAGATGAATGAACTTTTAATTCGAGTTGTTACAAACCGACGTGTTCCAGCTAATGAGGAAGATACTCATGGAGTTTCTGCTATATGTGTGGAAGAGTGTCTGATATTCCTTCATCAACAGCTTTGACCAGATCATTGAGCAAGAAACTGACACCAAGCAATACTTATTTCTGAATGCAACGAGCCACTATATTGGAGACACCTAGAAATTTTGAATCCTTCTTTCAAACCAATGACAAATCAGCACAGATAAAAGGTAAAGTTCATAATTATAAGTAAAATCAAACATGAAATGAGATAAATAATAATGATTGATACCTTAGGTTTTCATGCTTGTTTTTCATGGAAAGAGTAAGGATTCAATTGTAATCAGGAGGCAAGAATAGGGGAAAAGGGTAAAACAGAGTAAGCTAAAAAGGGGTAACTTTAGATCCCAACACATGGGTGTCTTTTCTGTGGGGCCACTCAAAGAAACTTGGCATGGTGGATCCACAAACATGTCATGTATCCAGTCACTGGGTCCCTTTATGAAGACAATGGGTACACTTCATTTTTCTTTTAGATGTGGTTAGATGCACATTGTAGATATGGGGAAGGTAGTTAGCTATGTCCATCTACTTCACATTAGTTGGGGTGTATAAAATGTGATAAGAGTCGAGGGGATTGAGTACTGGATAGAAAACAAAGCTTATCGGGTTTAAGGATAAGGTGAAGAATATTATAGAAAATTACATGGCAGTCAGCTTGTAGATAAGAGGGAGATTGTTGATCAAGGGCAGTGGTATTATCATGCACTGCATTCCTGTTTCGAGGTGCAATTCTCTTTGTCCTTTCCCTTTTCAAGATAATATATATGTTGCATTTCAATGTGCCAATTACATGTTAGAATATTCCATTGCAAGTTTTGGTTTTATGTTGGAAAACATAGGTGTGTTATTTTTGTGATTAACAACAGACGCATCTAAATCCAGCTTTTAAATGACCTCCATGAGGTCGAGGTTACACGTCGGGATATGCAATGTTGTGCTTCACAACCTCAAAGTGCATTTAAGAGCTGGGTTTGGATGGGCCTAAGTTAGTTCCCATATTCAATGCAATGCACTGCTACATGCATATATCACACATAGATTTGATGGCTCATCCCATTTCAACTTGGGTTGTGAGACATCTAAAATCAGCTTTGATATGTGCCTCAAGTAAGTTGAGGTTGGATATTTGGAGATCCAAAATATCCAATGCAAATTTGAGATATGCAATCTATGGATTCACAACCTCGGCCTGGATATTAGAACTTCTTTATATGTGCTTGAGTTAGCGTCCATATTCAATCCACCATTACACATATATATCACACAAATATTTGATGAATCTCTGCCACCCAAACATGGACTGTAGAATGCACCTTTCCCAGCCAAGTTCTCAAATTTATAAAGTGAAATATGAGTGGCCTCTTTTGTTGTAATTACATCCATGTATTTTCAACAAATTTATAAGTTTGAAATATATATGTTAAAGAAATTTTCCATAATTTCTCCTCAAGAGCGATCCTGTACAAGGGAAATTTCAGCAGGTATATATGAGTTTGGATGGGGAGCCTCACCATATGCAGCCATAAGTAAAGAACCCACCAAGCATAAGTACGCCACCACCACCATCAGCCCTACCCTGATATCCATTGTTGTAGTTCTTAGCAATGTTTTACTAGTGGTAAGTTATAACAAGATTTTTGCCAAGTATTGCAAAGCTTCTCGATGGAGACATTTTTTCAGGAGGAGACATAGGAGTTTGGACTCTTAAGATAATATACAAGTCAATGCTTTTTCACTGGAAGGATTCCCAAGACCCAGAAGGCTGGCAGATAATTACTCAATCATATGTCCTGGATGAACCTATGATTAGATCCATTCATCTATGCAGATTCACTAAAGCGAAGAAGCTCATAGACAACGTGTCGTCACAGATACGTTAACCATGTCTTCAGAGATACGTGGTCGTCACGGCTACGTTAACCATGTCTTCAGAGATACGTGGTCGTCATGGCTACGTCAACCATGTCTTCAGAGATACGTGGTCGTCACGGCTACGTTATAGAGTCTGTGGAGACAGGGAGGCTCCTCATAGGCCGTCAACAGACAATGAAACCTGCTGAGCAATAGCCCCTTAAATAACACCTTCGGTGTAATAAAACCATTTAATTCTTATATTAATAAAAAAAAAACTATATTATATTATATTTATTTTAAGAAAAAAACAAACATAGATATGATGTTAAACCATTATTCAAATTGATGTTAATTCTGCTATTAAAAATACTATGTTTATTTTCCGTTGGAACTGAAATGTATATAGAACTCTTGTTTGTTTATCACATTAATAAAATTAGTTGTCAAGCATATCTAAGTTATCTTATAAAGCATTGATGGTCCAATTTTAACTTTTAAACTATTGTTATTTAACTTCATATCAAGTATAAAAAATAACTCCTTCAACAAGTGTTTCCATTGCAAAAAACATCTCTTCATAGCTAGCCACAAAGCTCGGAAACATTGCCACGATGTGGCTCTTGTTTATGTATTAATTACATGCTTGATGAATAACACAAACAATTGTTCTAAATCTTTTTTTTTAATACATTTATAAGCAAATTATCTGTATGAATAAAACTCTAGATCTTGATATGATCGGCGTAACAAATACTCTAATAATAACCGAACTTAGATGGCAATAAATTCAAATTTTAGCTCAAGTAATTGGATATTCCATGTATCCAATACACATTGAACAATGTCAAAGTTTGATTTTTCTCCCAGAACCCTCCAATATGGAAATAAGATCATGCATTTAGTAGGCATGTTTCAATTCTGGCGGGATGAACCAATCCACAACCGAAATAATTAGAATTGAATCTTAGCAAAAAGTGTTAAGACAAGTTGGGAAAGCTAATGTCTTCTATTGGTTTAAGAACAAAAAGTCTAGATTTTAATTTTTATAAAAAATAACATATTTTATAAATAAATAAACATATTTTATTTTTTTTATGCCCAGATTTAAAACACATTTAAACTAGCAATTGCCCCAAGAAGGTGCAATAATACATTGATAGGTTGTTGTTAGAGAGTGAAATCAATGAAAAAGAGATTAAAATCATTTAAATGTTATGTATGTTGTTAAAAGTTAATTTGGAGAGTATGATGTTAAAAGATATATTTTCAAATTTTGTTTTAATCCTCTAAAGCAATTTAATTCTAAATTAGAATGCATTTCCATTCAAATGTGTTCAATATTAAACACACCACACAAATAAAACATGGATAGTATGAGATGTTTGCACGAATAAGTCATAAACAATGCCATATTGTTGTAAATTTCTATAGCTAAGCAACACAATGGACATGAAAAAATTGTGTAAAAGTGAGGACAGAGAGAGAAAATGCATAAAACCGACAACCAAGCAATAATTGGCTTCATACTTCTCCTTCTCATTCTCAATATCCCACTTCAAAAACTATACTTTTGTGTTTATATTATCCTTATTTAATGAAACTATTATAACAAACAAGGGGAAAAAAAACATAATAAATACAATTTATATAGCCACTTGTATATCAATCCAAACATCATAAATCAATAACATTTGAGATTCAAAGTACAAGCAAAGTTTTATAAAAAATAACACAAATTTCCTTTAATCCTCCATTACTCTTAACGCCATTGTCAATTTAATTTGTCATAAAAAAATCTTTAGAAAAAATTACCACAAAACTTCCTTTAGCACCTTCATTACTCAAACTCTGTTGTCATTTTAATATGTACCAAACCCAACCAAGTCTATGTGGAATTTCGAATCTAGCTTGGATTTTATCTAAGAGAATCGAATATATATATACATTCAAGAGATGTTGTGTTTGCAAAAGATATTTGAAGATAGCCCTAAGATAAAGTATCCAATGCAATTGATATCAAAAATAAGTTGTGAACATCACATGGTGGAAGTAGCGATGTATAATTTTTATTATTATCATTCATATTGACACTATGAGACAAAAAATATTTCAATGAAGTGCCAAACCTCTTTTTCAAAAGAGAGTCATTGCATCAATGGATTTATTACATGGAATGAGACACAATGAAAACCTAATCCAAAAATATTGCAATATTAAAATGTATGGAAAGGTGAAATTTAATTGAGAAGTCAAAATTTGCAATAACAATTTGTAGTTCCACAATGAAAACTTAAATTCCAATCTAATCCAATAGTGCTGAGAAAAGGTATAGGTATTGGAAAAAATGAAAAGAAAACAAGATTATAGGCATTAAAATATGCAAAGAATTGCCAATTTATATGCTAATAACTAAATAAAATGAACATGAAATATCTATTTCTTTCCTTTGTAATAATGCATTCATGCATTTTTTAAATATGTAAGAATAAATGTAGAAGAAATAATGTATGTAATATAACCGAATTTGGAGGGGTAGGGCATGGAGAATTCATCAAATGAATCAGTTGATGAAGTGAAGCAATCTCTAAAGGCGAGGGCTCATTTGCATTCTCGAGGCATCCCCTCAGAGAATATTTTAGTGTCTGAACAATAATTGTATATCATGTAGTTCTTTCACACCCACTAGAGCCTTTGCTTTTGCTTGGAATCCAAAATATTCTCTGCAACTAAGTTAGAAGAAGTAATAGAATTGAATTTGTTGAACAATGCAACAAAATAGGATAGTTAAGTCGTATTGATGAGTCCACCTCTGGTTTCCCAATCATATGCATTTCTCGAGATGGAGTATATCATCATTGTTTGGTTGTTAGAATAATGATAACTCATTTCCACTCCACTCAACTCTTCCTCTTTGTTCTTGAACACTCGAACTGGAGTTCCATCAACATAAAACCTGAATATCAAACATGCATTTATGTTAGTTTGATAGATTGTATTATATTGTATTTAATGAATGAATTCATGTATAAAGTGATAATTAGAAGACATACATAATTTTATTTGGTGTCCAAAGCACAAAGATTCTATTTAGAATCAAATATGCCCAAATCCACAACATGCACCTCCAATTTAAAACTCAAGTTTGCAACATTGTTTTCAATTAAGGAACCAATTCCATACAAATCAATACTAATATGTCATTTTTCCAATATAGCAAGAGAACTATTACTCCTATCTACTTCTAGATGTAGTGAATTTAGTTAGAATGCAATGTGCCCATCTTCGATGGAATCAGTTTCGCAAGTTCTAAATTTCCTTAGGGGCATCGCCAAGTTCACAAGATTTATGACTGAATCATTGTTTGTTTCAAATGTATCTTGATCAATTATAGGTTCATTAAGATCCTCATATCATCGTTTTCTTCAGGGGAAGAGGAGGTCCAAGATTTTGGACTTATGCATATCCTAGAGTTGATTACATACATATACATTTGCATGAAATTTATGGGTTCCTAGCAGAGCACATGTGGTTTAGTAACATCTACAATCATTAGTTTTTGGAGAATATGCATAAATGAATCTTCCAGATTCCTTTTTCTATAATTATTATGGTTGATACATTCTTTTTCCCAATATCCATAACAGTCAAATGGCAGATGCTTGTATAGGTTATAGAAGCAGGAAACATAGGGCATGCTATCCTTTAGAGAGATATTCTATGGACATTCACATAATGTAATCCACTTGGGATTTTCTTTAAATTTCATTATTTGATTTGTGCTAGAGGATCATGACCTGGAAGAAACCATCATTGTTGTCTGCACCTAGAATTGCATTACAAATTCCTTTATCTTCTGCATCATACAATTGAGTTCCAAGCATAGGAAGATCAACTTTATCTAACTTCAATAGGTGATAATAGATGCCTCTAAAAGGTAGACATGAACATAGGAATATTTAGTAAACGTGGAATTGGTGTTCAAGAAAGCATAGAAAGAAGTTAAAGGATTTCTAGTAGCGTTGTTCGATCCAAATTGAATGAAATTGAAGATATGGATATACAAGATGGAGATCAAGAAAAGTCATGTGGATTCAAAGAATGATTTTGTATGAACATAATATAATTATATCTTTGGGAATGAATCTGAAAAGGGTGGAATTCTTATCAAATCTACTTCGGATGAAATCACAATCTACATTTGGAAATACAATCAGTTAGAAGTAAGAAATCAGATGTGTTTTCAAGACAACTGTGAAAAATGTAAGACATTTAGTTCAATCTCATATATGGTAAGCGTAATAGTTAATTTATTGGTGATTACTCTTTCAATGCAATAGACTAGCACAAATTGGAATGCACTATTTTTAAACTAATATGACTTTGACAATAATGAATATGATGCGAAATACATAGAGATTGAGTCCTTGTATGATTGAGTCCTTTGACCTCTTTCATATAGAAGAGTTGATGGAAAATATGACCTTTCTCATATAGAAGAGTCGATAGAATTTTCCATTGGTGGATTTGAGAATTTCCCAGGGATTAGTAGAGGTGAATATATCTTTGAATTTCATTTTCATAAAGTATTCAATTATAAAAATGCAAATACAGATTGCCATCGAAGAATGTAGTATGTGTGGACATTTGGGCATGGAGAAAGAACTTTTTCAGTGCCAACAAACATACTGTAGAAATCTGATTTATATTTCCTATTTTTAACCATGAAATACAAATTGAACCCCCATAATCAAAAGACTCAATAGAATCAATCGGGATAAAAAGACTTGGAATAAAAAATAGTAAATTTGTCGGTGTAAAACAAGGAATCACCTATTAATGGGATCAAGAAATAGAGTAAAAGGTGTTAAAGAGAAAATACAAGATCGAACCTACTCTAGGCACAACATAGATATATATAAAGAGGAAAGGAAAAACAAAGCACCTAATTTTTTCTCTTCTCTAGGCTCTTTGAAACCAAAATCTTGCAAATATAATGCAAACCCTGCTCTATAGAAACACCGAACCTTATTCCTACAAATCAGTTGAAGTCAATTTGTTTGTGTGAACCCACATACTGAAATTTTTTTGAAGCCTCTCTCTCTCTGCAAATCGCTTGGAAGCTTTAGATAACTAAACTGAATGTGACCGCCAAACAATATATGCATGATGGAGAGGCGATAGATTGACATGATTTACTGCGGCCTCTAAGAATTAGTTATGTGAAAACTAACAAATCAATATTGTCTAGTCGTGGAGTCCATCTACCCAAGAAAAGTATTCAATGGTGATTAGATGGCCGAGGCATTAGTGTTTGCAATCGGCAGAAAGGTTTGTAGGATGTGTGTTACAAAACCCCTAAGTGCAACTAGTGAGAATCCTCAAAGCAATCTATCTATTACCTACCACTGGGGTTTCATAAAATCAGCTACCAATTTTCTTTTTTTCAATAGAGGGTGAATTGGTTATAAGTAAACACCACATACCTCTTCAACCAGTAATCATTACACAAGGCAATGGTTGTAGTAAGGGTTCCACATACCAACAATCATATGACTTAGCAACCAACAAGTATGAAATGGAGAAAGCACAAAAATGGAATAACCCAACAACCCCATTACTTCATAACTGATAATTGGTTGTTGCTAAATGGAATGATGGTTTTTTTTTGTGCAATCAACGATTTAGTTAAATGGCACAACAACTAGGTCTCCACCATTGGAATTCTACAATCTGCTAAACATGGAGAAAACAGTTGGCCTTCAACTTGGCCAACCAAAAAATTCAATATTTAACTGGAAAACTTTCACCAATCAAGCAATCTGTTAAAAAATCATGAGATACCCATTTGATAAATGACTTTGGCATCCCATATACAAGTGTTGTCCCAAAAAGAAATTTATTCTACATTGATAAAAATATGTTTTCCACTGTCATTCATCGCACAACATATAATTGTCTTAAAACGCATGATGTTGATTTGTTTGGAGGAGTTGCATGCAGCTGAAGAGCATTCAGGGGTTGGAACGACCGACAAATATCTGTTTCCTGGGTTTTTATGGGTGCTCTGAGTTAGAAGATCTGCCAAATATGGAACATTTACATATTTGGAGTTGTTAAGCATAAGCGAATATGTGAATATGAAGAGCATATGGGAGTTGACGCAGCTGGAAAAGCTTCGATTCCTAATCCTAGATGTTAGTAGGTTCTCTGAGTTAGAAGAATTGCCAACTATGGAAACATTGGTACCTTTGGAGAAGTTTAATGCCAAAGACATGGAGGTTATGGACTAGACTCCAAGCCTCCTACACCATTCATTAATATCGTCCATAATCCGTCAGAAAAAAGGTGTGTTCAAGAATTCAGTGAGTCGCTCTTTTCGTAAATCTATCCATCCAGTAGTGGACATCCATTTAATATTCTAGATAAACATTTGTTCCATCACTTTTGTGTGGTTCTTTATCTGTAGACTGCAAACCCGTCATTTCCCTGTAGTTTCTCCTTCATCGATAGATGCTCATTTTTCTATCCTCGAAAGGAAGTCTATTAAATTCCATCAACAGGGGACGAGACTATTCCAATCGTTAAACCCAAGCCCAACAACATGCGAAACAGAGCGGACACATGTTAGGCGCAGTGGGAAGGATGGTCGACGCGTCGAATGTAGGTTGGGAGGGACAGAGGACACATTTCAAGAATTGCTTCACGAGAGGGACGACGAAGATAGTTATAGTGTTTAAAAGTGATGGCCCTGATCTCTCTCAACCGACTAACACTATAAGCTTCTTCAATCTTTTAGGGCTACTCGAGAGTGCAATTCGTGCCTCCATTTCCCAATATGATGACCCAGATATATTGGATAGGATGAGAGTGAAGATGATGCCGCACCATAGTGGAGACAGGGAGCGATATGTTTTCTCCATATAATATAATGCAAGGGATCCTATTAATACCATTTTATAGAGTCTGTGATGGCCAGGTACCTTAATATTTTTAACTTCCTTTGGAAGCTTAGACGTGTGAAACATGCTCTAAGCCCTGCATGGAATACTATGAAGACAAACTGCGTTATTGCTCGCCTATTTTCTACTAGTGATGGTGGTGGGAAGAAAAGACTTTCAGCCATTTTAAGACGATGCCAAACACTAAGAAATGGAATGAACCATTTTGTCACAAATCTTCAGTATTATCTCATGTTCGAAGTTCTTGACTACTCAAGGGTGGAATTTTTAGATGAAATGGAAGAAGCAAGAGACCTTGATGAACGTATAGTTTCTCATGAAATGTACCTTAATGTGATTGTAGGGAAGTCACTTCTGAGGAACGATCTCATCATTTATATAAAACAATGTTTTCATTGTTTGATCTCATTTTATGCTTTAGGAGCCTCGGGATAGACTATAGGAAAGAGCCCGTCCATTGAAACACTAGGAGATATTATGTATAATCATATATGATACAATGACACCAAGATTCGATATATGACCCCTTTTGCAATCTGATATTTCATTGAGGTTTTTTATTTTACTGTTTTTTTCATGCCTTCCATTGGGATTTTTTTTGAAGGAATTTGATCATAAAAAATGAGATGAAAGAGAGACAAGAAGGCGGTGACTCGAATAAAGGAAAAAATCTTCATCTGAGCAGTTCCAGTTCTGGTCAATTCCTATTCCCACTTTCGCGCTAAAGAAGCTAGCTCTCCCTTTTCTCCCTTTGAGTGGTCTTATTCAGTAGTTGCTTACTCTAAGAACTTAAAACCCTGGAATGGGAGAATTGAATCGAGGTAAAGAAGAGGTACTCGTTGAATCAAGAATGATCTAATCGGGAACATGCTTCTTCTCACCCTGGGAGTTGATTTCTCTAAAGCATCAGACCAATGATCCCCCTATCTATATATGTTTCACAAGTATGGGACTGACTTTTTTCAAATTAATCTGGTAAGTGTATTCTCACCTCACTCATGGGTTAGAGTAATTGGTAACGAGTAATTGAGATGAGAAGTTGTAAATAGAAGGTCATGAGTTCAAATCGTCCATACTTACTTACCAAAAAAATGTATTCTCACCTAAAATAATAAATAGGTCAAACGAAAATAACATGTGTGTGAAAATGCATCCATTAATGTTATGTATATAATAGAGATGACCTATATGCTTTTGATTCGTCTGTTCCACAGATGTATATTGGAGATAATCTCTACTAAGTCGATTTCAAGATATATAATATTAGTCTAACAAATACTAGAGATTTGTCGAAATTGTACAGCCATTACAAGGAAGTTAATCGATCCCACCCATATCACAATTTCTGCAATCGATAGCCTGTAGTATTTCAAAATTTTGATCGCTTGTCAGCAAAAATTCAATCACTTGTACCAAAAAACTAATGAAAATATAGAAGTTCCCTCATCTAGTGGATGTCGAATGGATATTCCTTTTAACATTTTTGAAAGACATTATCAGGAGAATATTATTTATCATTGATGTTATTTCAATAAGAACATATGCCCAGTGTTTATTACTGTTGTGCCAAGATGGAAAAGCGCATGGCTTTCTAATGAACTAATGTTATTAAAGCAGCCTGGGATTGAACCATGACAGAGTTGTTATGCTCACAATCCCGGATCCGGTGTAGAAAGTCACTTGGTCTCACTCGTTGGACTCTTCAATACAAGTCAATAATTCCAAGAGGGGCTCTTGTAAATCTGAGCAGGTGACAATGGCTTCGATTCCAGTGCTTTCTATCGCAGGGACGAAGCACAGGAAATCCAATGATGATGAGAGAGATTATATGTTATGCTTCCCAGATTCCAAATAATTTCATATCGATATATCGCCCTGCGCATCAGTATTAGCAGTATTAGGAAACCTGTTGTGTCTGGGAAATCAATTCTCAGAATGCAAGGTCCTATCAATCTGCAATCCAATAACAAAATGGTGGACCACCACAACAACAACAAACAACTTCTTCAACAAGTGTGGCTGGAAATGGAAATGGTTGGGAGAGAAGAATAGCATGTGGCGAAAACTGATAGCAAAAGTAGCGATGAAAGTGAACACTGATTCTGAAACCCAACCTGGAGAAAGAACACTTTAACGGCTTAATTAATCACAGTTACTAATCTGATTCCATATGAAAAAAACATTATTTACTGAGGTGCACTTTGAAAACAGTGTTCTCAGTGGACGACCCTTAACTGCCACATGTACGTGGTTTATCTATAAAGTTTGATATATGGCAAGAGCTATCTATTGAGTTGCAGAGCATTTAATGCTTTTGCAGCAAGCTTGATGATCGTTGGATCTTGAGCTGCTCAGATCCAACAGTCATCAAGCCTACTGCAACCGCATTAAATGCTGGATAGCTCTTGCCTTATATATCTTTATTGAGTTGCCTTCCATTTAATAAATAGCTAGTTAAAATGGATATATTTTCTCTTTAAAGTGTTGATTATAAATATTATAAAAACATTATGATGATGATGATGATAGCTAACGTCCCTGAGACCAAACTTTGGTATATTGGATCTAAAGAAACGAATTATTTAGTTTGTTTTAAAATTATATTCCTATGCTCAAAGAGCTTGGAGAGAAGCAACCCTAGCTCACTATAATTTTTACAAGTTAGAAGTCTAGGAAGGTGAGTATCGCAACAAATATTATGAAAATGAGATCTAATGTGGGTGTACGCAGGGCACTCTAGGAGGAAGTGATTTTTATCCTCAATGTTCATATTCTCACAGAGATGGAAGATCATTTACACCCATGGTGTTTTACGAACTGTCCAACCACCCGTTTCGCTATGGAGCTCATGAAAGTTCGTTCTTATCTTGGCTATATGAATTCTTTTCTTTGAACTAGTTAAAACAGAGAGATACTTTTGATCTTATAGAGTAGGGTTGATGACCTCTTTATAATATCTTAATTTTCTTTTAGCCTCTAAATCTTTCACACACCACATTTTCTCTTCAAACTTAGAAGTAACAATATTTTTAATGTTATTAATATTTTGCAATGCAACATTTGCGTCGATGTCCCAATGGTTTAACCGGGCCCTAGTATCTTTATACCGACCTCGTTTGAGCCTTGGGTGGTTTTGGCTGGAATTTAAATCTATCTTAGGAAGTCTATGGTCTCCCATGTTATTGATTTTGTGCGTGTACAAGAGGAGCCTAGTCATAGCTCGGCTCTCGATAGGAGAAAGGCCCACTTCTATAAGAAGAATAAGGTAGGGTGTATTGCTTTTAATTTTGAGTTTGTAGGTTTTGGATTTGCTCAATCTTTCTCTAGGATTCTCTAGAGACGCTGCAACCTTAAACCTCACATTATAACCATCACTATAAAAACTTTTAAATGGATGATTATAAATATTATAAAAAAAATCAATCATTTTGATATATTATGAGATTAATATTTACTCAATATAAAAATATTATTTTGATATATTATGAAATTAATATTTACTCAATATAAAAATATTATTATTTTACAGAAAATATATACATTACGTTATAATAAAATAAATAAACTTCTTTGTAAATTAAAATTTAGCTGGCAACCTTTAAAACATGCACGAGCATCACCAAAATAAAATTCATAAAAGGCGCGGAGAGAATAATAACGCGTGGTGTAATCGATTAACGAAAGGGCCTACTAAAGTGAACACTGAATTTGAAAAGTTTCAAAACTATCAATGGTACATTTGAACTGAGATGGACTTCTATCACGTCCCCAACCCTTACTCGATAGAGAGGACGCGACTAACATATAACAACTCGAGAAAGCTAAGCCCCATGAACATAATATAAAAATTGCTTAAAAATAAAACATCCATAAGTATAAATAGATGCATAATGAAATGTACATGATATATACATCGAAATCAAATTATTCATTCAACACATTCATGCATTCAACATGTTTATCATAATGTCGTAATAATTCATAAGCAAATACAGTTCTAGAACTTAAATACACAAGAATACTTATCTTTAAAAGAAGCTCATCCCACAACCAGCTATGTCGCTGCAATGTTCCACCCAACCATAGGCCAATGTGCTCTTTAATCTCTCAACAACACTGCCACCCCCGAACTGGGCATGATCTTCCCCAAGGAATAAGGAACACTAGCAAACTTCACCCATAGCCAAGGATACAATTAAAATTCAGTCAAGCCAAACAGTTGGGTTTATCAGACTTACACAGGTAGTGGTTTACACTTAGCCAAATTCACATGAGACACAACCAAGCCAACAGATGGGTTGATGAGGCTACCAGCCAAGCCATCCTTCTAGTTGGGTTTATCAAGCTGCCAAGGAGGTGGAAAGACTGACTGCTAAGCTAATGAGCTCAACCCCAAAGATATGAACACCCACACTGGATCTAGCCTGATTTCTAAACAATTACAAACCCAACACAAGGAAACATTCCCTTCTCTGCTACACAGTCCCTTAGGCCATGCCTTCACTTCTAGTGCTATTCAGGGCATGCAAAGAAGAAAACCATCCTTCTAGATTGGTCTGTGAGGTTCTTTCACACACTAGGTTATCAAGCAAGTCTAGACTCTATTTCCATTTCTTCAATCAATTCAAATGCCAAATGTGGATGCACACACAGGGATCTCAGTCCTGGGATTTATCAAAACGTAGCAAATTCCAGGGATTACATACACACACAGAAATTTACGAATTTCAGAACATTGCCGGTGCCAGACTGACTGCTGCAGAAATACCAAAATCAAAACATTGTTGGTCTTTCAACACAAAGACACAAAACCAGATTCAAGGAAACCATGTTTAGGAAAACAACTAATAGACAGGGGAAAATGTGAGAGAAAACAATCCACAAAGGAAAACCAAAAAACGTGAAGGATTCAGATCGCCAAATGGGAGAAATTTGTGAAAGGTTTAGACTTATAATCGTTTTTTCTTGCCTCTTGCTACATGAATACCCAATTGGGTTTCCAAAAATGTTTTGTTCAATCCAAATCATGAGGGAAGGTGAAACGATGCCGCATGAGGGAAAGGTGGTTGTTTTCGGTGTTTTCTTGCCCAAGAAATTCAAAAAACGTTTTTCCCAAAGTGGGGCTCTACCCAATTCGAATTTCCCCACTCTTCCAATCCCCCACTCCCTCATCCTTAGGAAAAATCATACCCCCATCTCATTTAGTTGCGTTGACATAGCCGGCTGTGGGTTTTAATTAAAAATTACAATTTAACATGATGTCCAACTTTTTAATGTTTGGCTAGCATACAAAAAATACCATCTACCCAACTTTAATTGTCGGAACATAAATACTAAATCGATGGTGGGGCTTTTCCTAGCTCCACACCATGATTATTTACATCATTTATTTAAATGCAAACAGGGTCAAAACCGGGATGTTACAACTTCCTAAAAATCTATTCACTTGGATCTATCTATTGGTATGATGTGAAAATCGAGGTGAAATTTTGGCAAAAGAACAAGCAAGACTTTGGACCTGCAAATCCACAGCAGAAGCAAGGTAAGGGAAACCCTCACCCGTAGAACACAGGAAAAGGAAAGGACAACCAGTCCCCACCACCAACAAAGAAGAGTGATGGAAAGACAAAGAAGGACACTAGGAAGTGGTGTGAGTTCCATAAAATTCCTTGGCACAACATTGATGAATGTCACTCAAAGCAATCATTCGTGGTCGAGATCAAAGCTTCAAAATCAGATCCTGATTCTGATTCAGAATCCTATGTCACAGTTGCATACTATGGGAAGCATATTATTGATGCAGAATGTAATGTCTCCATAACCCATAATGCAGATTATTAAAAAAAATTATTTAAGAACACTTGTTCTTCTTTCAAAACATAGGGCATGGGAAATAACACACTCTTCAACATTCATTCTTAGGATTAAGAATCCCTGTACAGCACTGTAACAATCGTTTTTCCACGGAAAGATCCCTTCAGTTAACAGAAAATATTCTTCTGCACTGAACCTGTCCCTTCCACACTTCTACCTTCCTCCTTCTATTGAGGAATCCGGGAACCAAAAATATGATGTGCAATGAGTTCTTTTGGACCTCTTCCCACCTTCCGCCTCCCACCCTTCCACCTTCTCCTGTGAAACTTAGGAGTCAGGAGAGTAACAATTGACTGAATCCTCTATCTGTATTTTTCTCCTTCCGCATTCTTCCTTTTCGCTTTCCGTTGCAGAAATCGGGAATCAGCAAACCAACTTCCAACTAAATTGTTCAATCCACTTTCTGTTTCCTCCCTCCACCTTTCCACCTTCTGCTATGGAACACGAGAATCGAAAAACCCATGGAATGTTCTCTTGACCTTCTGACTTACCGTCTTCCAACTTCCATCAATTCGCCTTCTGTTGCGGAACTCAGAAATTGGAATAACAACTTCTTACCTTAACTTTTTTTTTATTTTCCACCTCCCTCCTTCCGCCTTCCATAGGTGGATTTCGGGGTGCAGAAAACACACTTTCTGCCATGTCTTTTCCCCAGATTTCTATATTCTGCCTTCTGCCTTCTGCAGGTGGATCCTGGAAGTCAGAAAACCCACATTCAGCTTCGTTTTAACCTATTTCTTCTACCACCATCCTTCCGCAAGCGGATCCCGAGGTGTGGAAACACTCGAATTAGCTACAAACTGACTCTGTAACCATGATTTTCTAACCTCCATGATCATAATAAAAATGCATTGAAACATACAAGGAAAATATTGATGCAAATGTAGAATATTTGACAATAGTAAACTCTACTTCTTTCATCAATAAGCATTCAACATGAACATAGTAATTCATAGACAAAGAAATGGCATAAACAAGCATAACAGAGATACCTATGCAATAGTAAATCCTACTTCATTCATTGCAAGCATTCATCCTCATCAATTCATCATATGCATTGATTCAGTCATTCATTCATAAGAAACTATAATGCATAAACAAGAAGGACACATAATACTTATCTTAATGATGGATTTCCCTCGCAACTAGCTGTGTCGCTGCAACATTCCACCCAACTATAGGCCAATATGTTCATTAATCTCTCAACACCACTTCGACCCCCTAGATGGGCATGACTCCCATAAGGAACTAGGGAAGAACAAGATCACACATAGCCAACACACATCTAAACACATTCAAACCAACCTACAGCTGGGTTTCTCAGACTTCCCAAGGCAATGAATCACTCCTGGTCAAATACACAAAAAAACACAACCAAACCAACTAAGAGTTGGGTTTATCAAGCTGCTAAGGAAATGGAAAGGTAGAAGTTCTAAGCTAGTGAGCTCAACCACAAAGCTATGGACACCTACACAAAATCTGGCTTGGCCTCCACAACACCTACACCACCCAACACAGGGAAGTATTCCCTTCACTGCTACATAGTTCCCTCAGGCCATACCTTCCCTTCCAGTTCTCTTCAGGGTGTGTAGAAAGGATTTACCAGCCCCCCTTGGTCTGTCTGTGAGGTTCCTCTCTTCACTAGGTTTATCATCCAATTATGGGCCTCTTCCACTCCTTGATATTCAAACCAAAACAGGGATGCACATCACAACAATCCACAAGTAAAACACAGCAACACAAGCCTCACTCTGTAACACATATAAAATCACTATGGGACCCCTCGTTCGCAACTTTGGATTGCAGAACAATGCATAATAGTGAATGAACGAATCCTAAATGAATATTGAATAATTAGAATGAAAAACAATGTTTAGGTGAAATTCAGATGATAGACTATGCATGCATTCATGTGGTTTACTTGTTGTAGAAGAAATAATATGGGTTCTACATACTGCAGACTTGCTCAAACACACAATCATACTGCCATGCCTTGCTCTGCCTAAGGCATTAACTGCCTCAACTAAATTCTGCAAGAAATAAATTATTAAGTGCAGAGGTCGACAAATAGATGAGGGTTTATGGGTTTCCTCATTGACATCTAGTCACACCCTATTGACTCATGGGGTTTAACTAACTCCCCACCATATCCCTTGTGGAATCATGCCCCCATCTCTTTCACGTTGTAGTCCCATAGTTAGCTGTGGTATTTTATTAAATTATACATTTACATGATATTCAAGATGCTCTGTGCTTGACTTAGCAACAAAACCAAAGGGATCAACCTTGATCGCCTTTCCAAAAAACATCAATCAATGGTAGGGCCTTGGCCTTGAGCTCCTCGCCATGATTCAATTATAACATATACATCATCTACAATTTAAACACAATGGGGTTAAAACCGTGGTATTACATTCCCCTCCCCCTTACAACAGCACTGTCCTTAGTGCTTTACAAAATTGAAATTTTTTTTACAATGGCACCGCCCTCAGTGCTCTGCAAAATTGAACAAAAATGGATGTGCCAAATGCATGGCATCCTCTAGCTCCCAAGTAGCCTCATCAGGGTTGTAGTGCTCCCATTGCACCTTTACATGTCTAATGGATCAATTTTGGAGCATGGTGACCTTCCTGTCGAGGATGCGCAATGGCTCGGTTTGGAACTCTCCCTCGGGTTCCACCTAAATCACATCCCAATTTACCGCATGGTTAGGATCATGTACATATTTCTTAAGCAAAAAAACATGAAAACAATTATGAGCTCTAGTGCTAGCAGGCATTGCAAGTCTATGTGCAACTAGCCCTATTCTTTCAAGCCCTTCAAACGGCCCACACTATCTAGGTGACAGCTTGGCACAACTTCCAAGCTTCAAGGAACTCTTCCTTTCCCTCACTCTGAGGTAAACATGATCCATAACACTGAACTCTCTGTGCACTCTATGCTTGTCTACATAGCTTTTCTGTCTATCCTGGGATGCTTTTAGATTCTGCTTGATCTTTACAACCTCTTGCTCGATTTCTTTGAGAAATTATAGACCAAGTGTTGGAAGGGGTTTTGGGGTAAGTGAGTTGTGCAACACAACAGAGGCTAAGCAAGCTCACGTAACACCGCACAAGCCAAAGATAGCGCAATGGGAGGAAAACAAACCGCTTTTGAATATTTTATGCATATTTTTGTATCGGTTGACCACATTTTGTGGATATAGGTAACTAGTGGTTAAATCAGTTAGGAAATTAGTTAGAAGTGGACCTTGACTGTAAAGGCGCAAGCCTATATATAGATTAGAATTGCAAATTGTAAAGGATCAGAGAGAAGAGATCAGATGATAGGATATGAGACTGAAGTGAGAGATTAAATCTTTTGTGACTTGTAAGCGACTCCGTGGATTGATCTTTCTCTTGCTGTAGAGAAAGACAATTGTTGTTTTGGATCTGTTGTGATGAATATGATATGACGGATATTGAGTTGAATCACTGTTGTCCCTATTTTCCTTTCATATGTCACACTGTATTTTCCTGTCTTTATTTACTGCAATGGTTCTGTTTTATGAATGAAGAATGTAATACTGGTGCAATGAATAGATGAATGATACAATCTGTTAGATCTGTGATTGAAACAATAGATTTGTGATGAATGCTGCAATATCTGATAAATGGCTCTGCTATATCTGATAGTTATGCTGAGAAATCGTTGATGCCTCGATCCTCCTCCTTACTGCTGAAAACTTGGTTATGACAGCTCTCCCTCAAACATCTCGGGTGAAACTTCATCTGCACCGCGGGTGTTGCCGAGCAGGGTGAAACTTGTCTAGGACGATGCTCAGGGAGATTGCGCTGGTTGGGCATCGACAGAGTGAGAACCCCTGTCGACGAGGTTTTGTTGGTGGTTTTTGGCCAACAATTGGTTCTGTTATCGAGAGCTCGTTGTGACTGAAGAGGAGGATATGTTGTAGCATCTGACGAAACCGAAGATCTAAGATTGGTTCGACCTAAGACTGTAAGAGTTCGCTGAAGCCGAGAACTAGAACCCGGAGTTGACAATAGACGCATGGTTGGCAAGATACATTCACGATGGTCCTCACGAATGGTTTTTCTATGAGTTTCCCATCATTCTCTACGAGTGGTTGGCGTGATTCACCTACAAAAAGTGCAACTTCCAGGGAGGAGAGCTGACATCCTGGACCCCTGAGATAATTCAAGAACTCCATGAAACTAATAATAAGGCATCGCGGGTTGTTGAAGTTTGGTTGGACAATATCCTGGAAGGATACATCACTGAGTTCGAGGTTGATACCAACAAGTCCTACAGTGAAGCAAAACGAGAATTATTCAACAAACCATGAGGTAGGTTCTTGTTGTCGCTACAATTGTCAATCAAGATGCTTGTTTGTGAAAAGGGCATACTAAAGATGCACCTCGAGTAGTAAAGCTCTGGTGTGCGGAGGCTATGAACATCGCGATAGAAGGGGGATGACAAATGGAACAATAAGGGGTAGATGAGTGTAAGTTTCAATGAGACTGTGAGGGAAGCTGAGGAAGAAAGTGGTTGTACAAGGGGAGGAGCAAGGTTCCGAGTAGAGAAGAGGTAGAGGACAAGGGAAGGTCCTGCTGTGATCGGAATGCAAAACCGTGAAGGCCAACCACATGGGACGAAGTGGCCCTACAACGACGAAGAGGAAAAATAGACCCAGGCTACGCCCAAGGTAGCAGCAAGGTCAAACCCCGGTAGCAACATGTCCATACCTTTGCGCACTACTCCACCATCGGGAAAATACATGCAATCTACGTCGACGTGTCTAACGTTCCAAGTGGCATCTAGTAGTAAAGCACCATCTGTAGGACGAAGGTCTAGGATGGCAGGAGACGATACGAAGATACCTATGTTCCATGGAAATGGCACTGATGACCCGGAACAATATTGGTTCTTATGTGAGGTAGTCTGGACTGCTAGACAGACTACCTACGAGGATGTAAAGAAAGGCTAGTTAGCGACCACCCTTCGGGGTCATGCGCTTGACTGGTACATGAGATTCATATAGGTCCCGCAAAGGACCACGACGAAGAATTTGGATTAAATTTTGAAGGGACTGCTTAAAGAATTCAAGAAAACAAAATCTGAAGCATAGTACATTACAGAGTTGAAGGAAATCAAACAATTCCCTAATGAGACAGTTTGGGACTTTGATCATAGGTTTAAGACACTGTTGGCATGGGTCAGCTTCGATATGAGTGACTTCCAACATAAAGAATGGTTCATTACGGCACTGGTCCCTCATATCCGACACCCATTGATGTAGTAAAAGATCGCGATGCAAAGAGAGGCTGTGGAAATTGCGATGAAGCTGGAAGCTTCACCAATTGGAGAAACTGTTGTCGGTATGAACCAAATCTAGGCATAGCTGGAAAACTTGAAAATTCAGCTACAGGATACCAAGAAGGTGAAAGATGAACATGATGATTTGTGGCGCAATCGGTGTCATGTGGATGGACACACGAAATATACATGTTCCTCTTTCTGGAATTATCTACTATCGGGAGAACCAAACCCGTTGAGTTGTGGTAGTGTGTTGTGCTGTCTCATATGTCAAGTATATGGGCATCAACATGAATATTGTACCTACATGCAAAAAATGGTTACAAATCCAGCAAGTTTATATTGTGCCTTCTATTGCTCAGTTGGGCCCGAGGATAAGGACTGTCGAGCCTATGATCTACTTCAAGAGCAGACATACGATGCGTATTTCATGAAAGGTGAAGATCCTCGCATTATGCAGTAGCCGTAGCCACAGGTTATATAGCCACCACCTCAAGTCTAGTATACGCCGCCGCCGCAGATGAAGTTTATTCCAATGCAACCACAACCGTAGTTCACGCCAAAACCACAGTACACCCAAACCCCAATGGCTCTGCCATAGCCGCAGTACGCCCAAGCAGCGCACTACGTTCAGAAGCACCCAAATCCCCCACAACAACAAAAGTTGCAACCCCAGTATCAGCAGCAGGTAGCTCAACCACAATATCAACAGCAAGCAGGATTCCACAGAGGATTTGGATTTAGGGGAAGAGGAGGTTTCGGTCATGGAGGAGGACGAGGTCGTGCATCAATCTAGTGTTATAACTGTGGGAAATTTGGCCACTATCAGAGGGATTGTCCCCATTTCAATTTGTATACTGCACGATGAATGATCATAATGTTTAAAATTGTCCTCGGTTAATTACGAGATGGTAGGCCGACAATGTTCCTTTATTACAGAATCAGAATCAATTCTAGGCCTAGAATCAAATACAGAACCAACAACAACTATAGAATTAAGGGAATCTCCAAATGCTAGTACAAAACTATCATATCAATCAGCCTATGAACCCACCAATGAACCAGAATCCACCACCGAATCATCCTCCACCACAGAACCAAAATCAAGGGTCGATGGTTGTGACCATTCTAGCAGAACCACAGATAGAAGATGTTGATGTTGGGATTGTTAATCGAGGAGGCACGATGACTGGGGAAGATGGATCGTGACCACAAGTGCGACTGGCTAGAAATAAGAAAGCACAGTTTGATATTGCAACCGAGAGAGAGACCTTTTCCAAAGTTCATGAAGCGCTAGGAAGAAATCCTGGTCAGACACTTATTTTTGGCATGCCTTTAGCTTTTTATTCTTCGCTAGAAGCTGGACCATCACGGCAGTATGGTACCTTACAATAGTTCTTCGAGAGTTGTTTATCCTTGGAAAAATATCTTGATGCTTTGGTTGAGATCGACAAGTTGTTGCACCATCTGGATAGAGAGTTACAGGACTCTGCGGTAAACTCTTTGTAGAGGAAAAAGACAAGCAAGGGAATGCCGATGAACATCCAGATTGGGGACTACAAATTTGATTCAGTTATTTTGGATCTTGGGTCAAATGTGAATATCCTAATGAAACAAACATGGCAGAAGATGGGGGAGCCGAAGCTTCGTTGGTCCCCAGTGCAGCTGAGATTGGATAATTAGGCCAAAGTTCAACCGATCGGTCGTGTGTCGAATCTAGTTGTAGATGTCGAAGGTATGAGGACTCGTGTTGATTTCAATGTAATCAAAGTCATTGATGGAGGGGGATCCTATCCCATGCTGCTAGGGATTATATGGGCCAACGAAAGCATGGCCATGATAAATTTTAAGAAGCAGTTGATGACATTTGAGAACCAGGATATCCAAGTCATTTCCCCTATGGATCCTAACAAAGGAAGGTGATATATTGAACCTGTCAAAGATGAATTTGTTAGAGGATGGGATCATGTTTACAATATTTCTGAGTATTACATCCATCCTACCGCCAACGGATAACTGGGTTGGCGCAGCACTAGCTTTCCGTCCTTTGATTCTGATGATGCACTGAAAAATTGGCAAAACGGGATGCATGAAGTATCACTCGGAAAGTGCAGGTTTCTCATGCAATCGCTGCGCCATGTCGTGACTAAGATAATCAAGTTGCCAATATACGAAGGACTACCAAAACTATCTTGGTTCCTTGAGGAGTTTGAAGCAAAGGTATCTAAGCCTCAGCGCTTGTTGGCATTAGGAGAAGCATTGAAGGCCACTCTAGCATGCTGGTGGGCAGTTCATAAGGAGACCATTCATGAATGGTCACATTGTCAACGGTTGATGACTGTGCACTTCGGCGATCTAGAGGTATATCACATTGGGAGTTATGATGGACAGAATATCCCCCGTAGTCATCTGAGGGAATGCCAGATGTTGTGGGCATCGTGACCCAAGGATGAGTGGGTCCATGATTTTATTCACGCATTGGATGAAATACCAAGGTCTTGGTACATATCAGCAGAGTTTCGCAGAGAAATCACTACTTGGGAGGAGATGACTATTTTCTTTGCGCATACCTTTGGATTTGCAGATGTTAACGCAGAGGTTAACAATGCGCTACAGATCATTCGGGTTGTAGTCTTGAAAGTTGTCTCAGTCACATATCTTGTGGACCCACATGCGGCGTGCCACATGCAATCAATGATGGAACACTACAACCTCTATGGAGAGCCGGAAGATGATGATGAATTGCGCAATATTAATATTCCAGAAACTAAAGGAATTTAGGATGTCGCAACATCAAATGTACTGACGGATCCCGTGACTCAACCGCTGAAGATTAAGAAAGTTAACATTGGGATGGAGGAGAATCCAAAATTTGCCAATATTAGGGACTACTAGGATGTGCCGACTATGGAAAATATCACATATCTATTGCATTAGTTTCAAGACCTATTCCCGACAAAATTCTTATAAATGAAGGGGATATTAGGTGACCTAGGGGAAATGAAAATCTCGTTAAAACCAGATGTGAAACCAGTGCAACAGAGGCCATACCATTTAAATCCGTGATATAAAGAACAGGTCAAGGCTGAACTTGATCGGATGCTAAATGCAAGGATTATTGAGCCTGTTGAAGAATTAGAATGGATAAGTCCTATGGTGATCCAAGACAAGAAGATTGAGGAAGTCCGAATCTGTGTCGATCTAAGGAAATCGAATGATGCTTGCATGCATGACCCCTTTTCAGCATCGTTCATAGATGAGGTTCTTGAGGGAGTAGGTGGTCAAGAAATGTATTCCTTCATAGATGGATTTTCTAGGTATCACCAAATCATAATTGCAAAGGAAGACCACCACAAAACCACATTTGTCACCGAATGGGGTTGCTTTCAGTACACAGTAATGCCCTTCAGGCTGAAGAATGTGCATGCGGTATTCTCTCTAGTTGTCGTTGTTGCATTTAAATATTTTATTCATAACTTTATACAAGTATATATGGATGACTAGACAGTCTATGGATTGATCAAGGATCACTTGGAAAACCTACGCCTGATGCTGGAAAGGTGTCGACAACATCAGATTGCATTGAATTCAAAGAAGTGCATCCTTTGTGCACCATTTGAGATATTGTTGGGTCATATCATTTGTAAGCAGGGTATTTTCATTGATCCAACAAAGATTTGGCTCATTCTGAGCCTGTCGCCACCTATAAATACAAAGATTCTTCGCACAACACTGGAACACACTGGGTACTATCACAAATTTATCCACAGTTATGCTGAGCAACCCCGACACTATGGAGATTTCAAACGAGGAGGAGGCACATATCCATCCCACTGCTATCATCGAAGAATTCATGAGTATGTCAATCAAATCATCTTCGATTCCCCGGGGTAAGCGGAAGGCGCAAAAGCCAAGATCAACTCCATCGCAGAAGAGGCAGACACGCACTTCCATTAGGGTGTAAGGGGAGGGAACTGTGCAGACAGGGCCATCTAGTTCGGAAGCTGTGGATTCTGTGGCACCTAGGGGTGTGTCTATCAATGATATCCTTGGATATATCACTCCCACACGACCTGGTACGAAGCCTTGGAAGCTAACTAAAAATCAGAAATATCAGCCGAAAGTGTCGCCGCAGCCCGAAGGAATGCAATGCATGGTGGATATTATTCCCTCCCTAGTCAGACTGAAGTATGAGGACCACAACTTGTTGTTGTTGAATGACATCATGGATGAGCCCTACTAAACCTTGCCATTGATTCTAGGCGCACCCATCAAGTGTATTCCAAACTAATGGGTGCAAGGATTGAGCAAATCTGGGTTGTTGTGGCTTATCAACATGCCCCACTTCAGGAGGCTAAATGAAGCAAATGCATGTGTCAAAAAATTGTTGGCGTGTTTTCATGGCGGGACATTATGGTTGGATACCCCAACTACGGTTACGATGGATATGATTTCGAAGATCACGGGGCTACCAAAGGTCGAGGAAAACCCTACGCAATACCTTAGAGGAAGAGACAATGACATGAAGCTAGCTCAGTAACTGAAGGAGCGATATGGATTGCAGCAGGATGGTCGTGCATACCGCATTGACAACATCAACGAAAGGGTGGTACATATTGGATCACGTATTCTAGCAAGTAAAATCTTCAGGGGTAATCACCCGATTCAGTACAATTTGGGAGTAGTTTCTTGTGCGCAGCAATGCACTGAGGAAGTACAATTGAATTGGTACCTCTTCCTGTTGAACCAACTTACGGAGGATGCGGTTACAGCCCAGGCTGGGGAGAGGGATTTTTCCTATATTTGGCTAATGATCTTAATCGCTTTGGTGGCTTGGATGGATCCAGAGGACTACCAGCGTATGTCGGTCGCAGTGGTCAAAGTGTGCAAAGGTGCATTATACCAAAATTTATGGTGGGTAGAGGATCCCAGTCGACAGAACGATTGCGCAATCCACTTTTGGATCTATTGGGAAGCGTTACAAGCTGCAGTAGTTAAAATTCTACGCTTATTAGAAGCAACAGTGGTTAAATATCAGAGGATCATGTGGTTCACTATTGGGCCCCATTCCATTCATATCCAGGTGCGACAAGACCCCAATAGGTAATGGATTCCCATTCCTTACAAATTAACTGATGATGAAGTGGAATTCGTAGTCCAAGACTAGCATGTTTTCTGGTGTGAACCAGTTAGTGTTGAAGAAGTATCAATGGGACCACCGACAGATGCCCCTGAAGAGCCTGTGTGAGAAGGCCAGAATACACATGACTCGGATGGAGAGTCATCGATCGACACTGACCGAGAAGCCCAGCACATCTTGGATGAGTGCAGAACCAAGCAGCGCATGGAGATTTATGTAGGCAGTAGCACAAGGACAGCATTGGAATCCCAATTGAAATGACTCGTCAAAGCTGTCACGGATTCCTCTGACTCTGCGGCGAAGGAAATGCGCCAGTCCCACCAAAAGGGCTTTGCCACAATACGAGCTAAACTTGATTCTATTTATGATGAAATTAAGAAGGCGACACCAAAGAAGGTTGTTCGACCAGAACTCCCATCGATTAGCACTGAGCCGTGACTCAGGAACGTTCAGGTTCCCTCGACTGCAATCAATGCGGGAAGTGCAGAAGTGAACTTGAACTTGCAGCTATAGGGTGTTGTGGTAGATATCAAAAAATTGTCGACCCAGACCCTAGTCCACATCCAGTAGGTGGCCAACCAGGAATTTTTTGACAGACAGAAGGGGCTCAGTGAAGGGTTTTTACAATCGCACGGGGAAGCGATGCAGCTGAAGATAGAGTTCGAAGAGCTGCACTAGGTAAAGGACCAGTTAGCAGTAGCTAGGGTGAAATAGGTTGTCGAATTGAAGATGGCGCAGGATTAGTTGCAAAAGAAAATTGCTGAAGAGATCGTTGATCTGAAAAATCAGACCGACTGCCTGATTGTTGAGAATGTGTAGCTAATTGTGGGTAGGGCTGAGGTAGAAGCGGTTGTTGATGAGGCATGTCAACATGTTAATGAAAACATGATGGAACTTAATGTCGTCACAAAATCCAAGCGACTAGGAAAGGTCATAGTCCAGCTCTAGCTGACCAACAATCTTCTCAATTCTATGGTCTACCCAAAGAAACCACCAGACCAGATTGCGGAGTGTAAGTATTCCATTGAAGGAGTCGCGGATCAATTTGAAGTAATGGAATAGGAAGTGAAGAAGATCTCAGAGGAAACAACACAATTTTGGGGCTGTGTCGTCCAGGATGAGCAGTTAGACCAACTGGATACACAAGCACGGGAAGCTGACAATTAGTTGACGACATTGAAGATAGCATTAAGAACAATGCCACTTATGATTCAGCTTACGTGGTCCACTGAGTTGCGAGAACTGCAGCAAAGAGATGCCAAGGCACAAGAACAAAAGCACAAGCATAGCGCCCAGCTAGAGGAATTCCAAGATATTGGAGCACAATTGGCTATTAAAGAAGTAGTCGCACGGTAGGTGGTGCAAGACGGCAAGAAGATGGTGGATACGAAGTTGGTGGAGCACCCGGTGAAGTAGGACCTGCTCGGTTGTCAGGATGAAGCCGAAAAAGTGAAAGCGCAAGTCAAGGAGATAGCGCAACAGTACAAGGATTCCAAAGTGAAGACGATGGAGTACACCCTATCTACTTGACATGGCTCAAGGATGAGTCACAAAACTGTGTTGGGGGCCTGTTGGCAAGGGTTTTTGAATAAGTGAGTTGCGCAGCACCGCAGACGCTGCGCAAGCTCATCCGACACCGCGCAAGCCAAAGATAGTGCGATGGGAGGAAAACAAACCACTTTTGAATATTTTATGCATATTTTTGTATCGGTTGACCACATTTTGTGAATATAGGTCACTAGTGGTTAAATCAGTTAGGAAATTAGTTAGAAGTGGACCTTGAATGTAAAGGTGCAAGCCTATATATAGATTAGAATTGCAAATTGTAAAGGATCAGAGAGAAGAGATCAGATGATAGGATATGAGACTAAAGTGAGAGATTGAATCTTTTGTGACTTGTAAGCGACTCTATGGATTGATTTTTCTCTCGCTGTAGAGAAAGACATCTGTTGTTTTGGATTTGTTGTGATGAATATGATATGACCAATATTGAGCTGAATAATTGTTGTCCATGTTTCCCTTTCATATGTCGCACTATCTTTTCCTGTCTTTATTTACTACAATGGTTCTGTTTTATGAATGAAGAATGTAATACTACTGCGATGAATAGATGAATGATACAATCTGTTAGATATGTGATTGAAATGATAGATATGTGATGAATGCTACTATATCTGATAAATGGCTTTGCTAGATCTGATAGTTTTGCTGAGAAATCGTTGATGCCCCGATCCTCCTCCTTACTGCTGGAAACTTGGTTCCGATAGCTCTCCCTCGAACATCTTGGGTTAGAATTCATCCACTCTGTGGGTGTTTTCGGGCAGGTTGAAACCTGTCTGGGCTAGTGCTCAAGGAGATCATGCTAGTTGGGCGTTGATAAAGTGAGAACCCCTGTTGAAGAGGCTTTGTTGGTGGGTTTTGGCCAACACGAAACACAACCATGTTCACTGGATTATCCCATGTCACTGGTGTCCTACACCTTCTCCCATACAAGGCTTCATAAGGATGCTTGTTGTCTATTATTATAAGCAAACTCTACCAACTGTAAATAATATTCCCACTTGGTTGGTTTTTCCATTACATACATGTGAAGCATTTATTCCAAAACTTGATTCACTCTCTCTGTCTGTCCATCAGTTTGAGGATGGTAGGTAGTGTTGAAGTTCAAATTGGTACCCAAATATGAAAACAAACCCTTCCAAAAATTGGAAGTGAACTTAGGATCCTTGTCAAAGACTATTGTCTTAGGCAATCCATGCAATCCGAAAATATCCTTCATGAATATTTTTGCAATGGAATCAGTTTTATATGTGGAATTGGCCAGTATAAAATGTGTTTCCTTTGTCAACTTATCCACCACAACCATGATGGAATCATGTTGTCTCCAATTCATTGGCAATCATGTAATAAAATCCATGGAAACAACTTCCCGTTTCCATTCTGGGGCTGGAAAAGGCTGCAATAACCCTGCTGGGTGTTGATGCTCAACCTTCACCTATTGACATTTCATGCACCAATAAATATACTCAGCAATGCACTTCTTCATTCCTGGACAAAAATACTTCTTTCTAGTGATAGAAATTGTCTTTTGATATCCTGGGTGACCAGAATATGGAGTTTGATGGATCTCATCCATAACAATTCTCCTCAAATCTACTACATTTGGAATATAAATTATGTTTTTATAAATAAGAAGCCTGTCTTCTTCCAATCTATATCCCTCATATCTCTTCTCAAGACTTTGTTGCTGCAATTTGTCCTTTGTCTGCACATACATTTCATCTTCAGTAGTATGATTAACAATATGTTGTGTGAAATCTGATTGGAAAATACTAAGAGATGACAAGTGCATTCCATGCACCTTCCTGATGTGTGCATCAGCCACTTTATTTTCTTTTCCTTTTATGTTGTTGATTTCAAAATCAAACTCACATAAAAACTCCAGCCATTTAGCTTGCCTAGCATCTAGAGTTGGCTGATCAAACAAATACTTCAAACCATAATGGTATGTCCTTAACTCAAAATTTCTGCCCATTAAGTAATTCCTCCACATCTTGAGATAGCATGTACTATGGCTTCAAGTTCTAAATCGTGATTGGTGTAGTTCTTTTCATGATCCTTCAACTTTATTGACTCATAATATACCACGTGTTTGTCTTACGTAAGAACTCATCCAAGTCCTTGACCACATGCATCACTACACACCACAAAATATTTTTCTAGGTCTACAATATTCAGACTAGTGCATTTGTAAGAATATGCTTCAACTACTAGAAGCTTTCTTCACACCTCGTTGTCCATTCAAACATCGTCCCCTTCTTTTGTAAAGAAGTGATGGAATGTGCAACCTTGGAGAATCCTTCAATGAATCTCCTGTAGTATCCTGCAAGTCCCATAAAAGATCTCACATCTGTCACATTTCTTGGGGTTGGCCAACTCCTAATGGCTTCAATCTTTTCAGGGTCCACAAATATTCCCTCCTCTGAGATAATGTGACCCAAGTAGTGAATTTTATCTTTATAAAAGTCACACTTGCTTAACTTTGCATACAACTTATGCTCCCTTAGCAATTGAAATACTAATCTCATATGTTCTTCATGCTCTTCCTCATTCTTAGAATAAATAAGACTGTCATCAAGGAAAACAAGAACAAACTTGTCCAAATACTTGTTGAACACACTATTCATGAGGCACATAAATGTAGTTGGTGCATTTGTGATACCAAATGGTACCACTACAAACTCATAGTGTCCATACCTTGTCTTGAAGGTTGTCTTATGAATATATTCATCATTGATTCTTACCTGATGGTAGCTAGACCTCAAGTCAATCTTGGAAAATACCTTTGCTCCTCTCATTTGTTCAAAGAGGTCATCAATCCTAGGCAAATGATATTTATTCTTCACGGTGACTTTGTTCAGCTATTTGTAATCAATACACAACCTAAATGTACCATATTTCTTTTTCCCAAACAAGATTGGTTCTCCCCAAGGAGCCACACTCGACCTGATATACTTCTTTTCCAACAACTCATGCATTTGCATCTTGAGCTCTAGCAATTCAGGTGTACTCATCCTGTAGGGTGTCTTGGACACTGGTGCTGCTCTTGGCACAAGTTCAATTGTGAAATCAATGTCCCTCTTTGGAGGAAGCCCTGGAATTTCATCAGGAAAAACATCCATAAATTCCTGCAAAACATGAAATTCCTCCAACCTAGGAGTTTCATTCTCTACTGCCTCCAACACATGAGCTGCATACAACTAGAAACATTAGAGGAAATTTCAACTCAAAATCATCCTGTAGGGTGTCTTGGACACTGGTGCTGCTCTTGGCACAAGTTCAATTGTGAAATCAATGTCCCTCTTTGGAGGAAGCCCTGGAATTTCATCAGGAAAAACATCCATAAATTCCTGCAAAACATGAAATTCCTCCAACCTAGGAGTTTCATTCTCTACTGCCTCCAACACATGAGCTGCATACAACTAGAAACATTAGAGGAAATTTCAACTCAAAATGGGCCTTTTAACTTTAACTCAAATTCCATGTCATCATGTGTTAGCCAATGAAATTGCTTTAAATTTGAAATACCGTATAGGTCTTAAACACCTTTTTAATATAAATTTGGGGATAGGTATTATAAAAAAAAACTACTTTTTTTGTTTGTATTTTCGACATATTTCCCCTTTTTTTACTCAAATTTTGATTGGGAGAGCTCGTTGGATGTGGAATTAAATTCCGCATCCAACGATTACCCACTCAGCATACTTTTGATGGACCCCGCTACCCAAAAAACAAGAAATACATGAAAAAACATGACGATGACATCATCTTCACGTTTTTTTCCAGGTATTTCTTGTTTTTGGGGTAGCAGGGTCCATCAAAAGTATGTCAAGTGGGTACTCGTTGGATGCAAAATTTAATTCCACATCCAAAGAGCTCTCCTGATTGAAATTTGAGTAAAAACACGGGGAGATATGTCGAAAATACAAACAATAAAATAGTTTTTTCTTTTCTACCTCCAATATTAATAAATATTATTTTATTATTTTAACTATTATTTTATTAATTTTTTTTAGGAGGCCCATTTTGAGGTGAAATTTCCTCTAATGCTTTTCCTACATAACTTATTCAGCTACATTATTGAAATCTTCCTAACAAAAACCACTTTTGGAATGCCTCTCACCACTCTTGGGTTTCCTTCTTCATCCATGCACTCAAAAGTCCTATTGTAGAAATCAAGATTTACTTTGTGAGCTTCCAAGCAATCCATTCCAATGAGAACATCATAGGAACCAAGTGGTAGAACATTCAGATCTACATAAGTGACTATCCCATTCATAACCAATGGACATTTTTCTACCACTTCACTAACCTTTCTCTTGGTTCGAGTGGCTAGCTGAACTAACCATGATTTTCTATGCTTTAACTTCTTAAAAGCACAAATCTCAAAAAATCTAGGAGTGATATAACTATGAGTAGAACCAAGTTCAATCAAAATAGAAACATATTGCTCAACAATCTTACCTACAACTTCCACCACAATTGACTAATGATATGCCTGGCGGTCCTCCAGTGTTGCATAAATCCTAGGGACATTCCTTGCTACCTGACCCACAGTTTCTGCTTCTTGAATGTTGTAAGTTAGCCTTTCATACCCTTCCCCACGTGATAGTTCCTATGTAGATGGGTTCCTCCACATCTCCATCATTGGAGTGGTTCTCTGGTTTCTTTTGGATTTCTTAACATGTCATCCATCACTTTGGCTGGCTTAGTCATAGCTTGTGATGGCTGCTTTTGCTAGTTTCGGAAGTGAGAAGGTTTGAAACCTTTATTCCTTTGGTCATACTTCTCATTTCTCTTGTCCTTCTAGGCCTTATGGTAATCAGGTTTACCTTCGTTGTGATCATAACAATACTTAGACTTCCTGATAGCCTCTTCTAGAGTTCTAGGCTCTTCAAACTCAATTCTGTCCTTGTAGGACTAAGGTAATCCACTTAGAAAACATTGGATTTTCACTTTGTCATCTCTAATGTACCTGACATACCTCAAAAACTCTAAGAACATATTTGCATACTCTTCCATGGTGTGATGTCCCAATCTCAGCTCATGGAATTCTTTGATCTTGTCATCATAGTACCTATGAGAGAGGTACTTATGCCTGAAAAACTTTTGGAACTGCTTCCACACACCTTCCTTTCACTGATATTCTTTAATTGCATGAATTTCTCCCACCATATGGATGCTCTTCTAGTAAAATTGAATATGGCTACCCTAGCCTTCATATTTCTTGAATAGTCATGGACTTGGAAATATTTTCTCATCCGAAGAAGCCAAGCTTCAGCTTCTTGGTCGTTCTTTACCTCACCATCATATGTAGTAGGCTTATCCTTCTTGAATTCATTACGTGAGTTGTTCTAGTAGTGCCTTTTTTTCTTAATCGTGTGAGAAGAAGAACCTGAACCCCTAGTGGATCCTTTAGAGTCGAATCATCTACAAGAATACCTTTTCCTTCTTCTAGCACCTCTCCTACATCCTTATAGATTTACTTCTCGGTGCTCAGAGTTCATCCGCCTCTAGATGTCTGTCAAACTCTACAGCATGGTTGCATTCAACTAATTCTTCTCTTCCTGAGCTTTAACTAGCCTTTCATTATCTGCCCTATAACTTTGCATCTCCACCCTTAAGCTTCTCATGGTGGCTGCAATATCTGGGGGAGTATCTTGAAATATTCTCCCATTGGACTCTATTTCATCATTTCCAACTCAGATGTTTTCTCCCATAGCATCTTCCTCATGCTCATAGGGACTCTTCGCTTCATTCATGCCATAGGTTCTCATGGCTGAGCCAAAAACCCACTCTTCCAATATGCACTATGACTCTACAAGAATGTGTTAATAGACACCATTGTTAGACAATCTCATAATTCAAAAATCACTCATAGATTGTTTATTGCAGGTATAAATGGTTGATATCACGATATCATCCAGATCTACGGTCAAGGTTCATTTCGCAAATAAAATAACAAGGAGGATAAAGGCCTCAGAGTTGCAAAATTAGAAACTTAATCACCCCGAAGGAGACTATTATCAATGGGAGAGGTCGATCCTCAAGAAGATCAACGACGGACAGTGATTTCACTGGGTGAACTAGAGCGGTTGAAGAAAATTTTTACAGGCACGTTACTTTATGAAACCCACTTTAATTCATTTGAATTCCACTATTGATTTCCATCCAATGGTTGATAGTTCATTTCACTGGCTAACTATCAAGTGTGTTATTAGCAGTTGTTGGGTGTGGAATGCTTTATGAAATCGAGTTTCACCATCGATTTGAAGTCTGCCCCTTTACCAAGCGTTTCCTAACACATTTTGTAGGTTTAGCTAGACTTAGTGGTTCTGTTAAATAGCACTCTTTCTTACTGTATTTTTCCTCTTCTGCAACTAATTACCTTGGCCCATTTAGGCCCAATGTTGCAACTAGCAGCTCTGTTAAACCACAATCTAGGTGTTCTTTTCTTATTTTAACTGTTCAACTTGGCCCATTTAGGCCCAGTGTTGCAACCATCAGCTCTTATACCAAGCTGTAACGTCCCCATACCCCATAATGCATATTATTAAAAAATATTCTTCAAAAACACTTGTTCTTCTTTCAAAATGTAGGGCATGGATGTTAACACACTCTTCATCATTCATTATCGGGCTTAAGAACCCATGTACATCACTATAACAGTCGTTCCACCATCGACACATACCTTCTATTAACAGAAAATATTCTTTCACACTGAACCTGTCCCTTTCACACTTTGCTTCCCGCACTTCTACCTTCGGCTGCGGAATCCAAGAATTGGAAACACGATGTGCGATGAAGTCTTTCGAACCTGTTTCGGCCTTTCGCCTCCTTCCCTTTCACCTTTTGCTGTGAAACTCAGGAGTCAGGAGACTAACAAAAAACGGAATCCTCTATCTATATTTTCACCTTCCGCATTCCTCCATTTCTCCTTCTGCTACGAAACTCGGGAATTGAAAAACCAACTTTCAACTGAATAATTCAATCCACTTTCCGTCTTGCCCTCCACATTTCTTCCTTTCGTTGCAAAACATGGGAATCGGAAAACCCGTGGAATGATCTCTTGACCTTTCGAATTCCGTCCTTCCGCCTTCCGCTACGGAACTCATAAATCATAATAGTGACTTCTTACCACTAGTAGAAAATGAGAAATTAATGACTAAAAAAATGACTAAAATCAGGCTATAAACGACTATTTTTGAGTCGGTGACTAATAGTAGCAAATTTCCACTATCTTATAGCTAGTCGTATTTCACTAGTCATTAATAGCTTGACTTAGTAGTCATTGATTTAGTCATTGATAGACAATGATTTAGTCATTGATAGTCAATGATTTAGTCATTGTTTTAGTCATTGATAGTTAATGATTTAGTCACTGAAATAGTCATTGATTTAGCCACTGATTTAGTCATTGATTTAGTCACTGATTGCAACCATTAATGACCAAATATATGACTAAATAAACTACTATATGTTAACATATGACTAAGCTAAATATGACTAAGATATGGGAAATTAGCTACTAATAGTTGTATATATGCAAATTTAGTCATTTTTGTAGTCACAAATTTATGATAGGGCATGGAGGAATCGAACCACCAACCTCCTGCCTATAATTAGGCAGGCGCTCTACCATTGAGCTAGCACCCTTTAAGAAGTTGTTATTGCTTTACAATGATGATATTCAAACAAATTTATGATAGATATCAATCTACAAACTACATAATTATTACTATTACAACTTACCAGTAACTAGTATTTATGATAAACTAATTCTTGAGAGCTATGTACAATTTTTCATGTAACTAAAGCTAATAAAAATACTACAAATACTCTTACCAAATATATTCAGTGATGAGTACCTCTTCCCATTCTTCATCACTATCATTCTCATAGTCCAAAGAAGAGTCCTTCCTGAAAGGATTTCGAAACCCAATGCCATCACTGCATCAAAAACAAAGAGTCAAAAACAAAACGTTCCCTCTTGTCTACTGCAATACTAAGAATCCATGAGCTTCAAGGTGTTTCAGATGTTCCTCATCATGGACTACCAAAATTAAAACACAACCTGTTGCTTTGATAATTAATAAACTTAAAATTC